>AVPN01001933.1:0-10481 GCA_000695325.1 Pleurobrachia bachei | reverse complement strand
TCTCTCTCTCTCTCGATCTCTCTCTCTCTCTCTCTCTCTCTCGATCTCTCCTTACTTTCCGTGCTTTTAGTTCGCTTGTGACTTACGAGTTAAACTCTCGCTGATCTCACAGCTAAAATGCCAGCTGCACTATAAGAGAGGATAAAAGGAGATCTCCGAAATGAATATTGAAGTGGCCTGATCTCCCCCTTCCAAAGTGCTCTGCAGCACTGTGCCCATCTGATTTACATACCCCCACAGACCGCTCAGCTCTGAAGCGCCACGGTAGCACCCATCTGGCCGAACGACCTGCTGGGCCCTCCTCCTCAGCTGCTGCAGGTGGTAAAACAAAACGAACAATGCCACCATCATCTAGTGGAGGAGGGGTTTCAAACAAGAGAAGGAAAACCAGTCATTATCAGGGTAATCTGCCCGCGGCCCTGATTTGCATCAAAACCCTGCAGGTAAGAAGGGGGCGATCACGTGATAGATGCACAAAGGGGGGACAAAGAGAATGAGAGTGATTCTCCTTCTCTAAAGACACACACCCACATATCATGTTTAAGAATGACCCCTCTATTATCTCTCTCTCTTTTCAGGATTTTCTGGCCACAAAAGCGGCCTGTCTCTCGGCTCCAGATCGTCTCAATTACCTCTTACACCGATCGATGATGCACAATCTGGCGTTTTCAATGGAGAAGGCTAGGACCAGCCCAGTGATCACTACCCCTCCTGGTCTACTGTCCCCTCCGTCTTCCACTTCATCTCACCTCCAACACGTCTCACCTCCCTCTTCTACCTTACTATCGCCCCCGACCACCCCGGGAGAAATGAAGGTCACCTCCCCCGCTTTCATCTGCTCCGTGACGAACGTGAGATCTCTTGCTGGCGAGGTTAAAGTGGAGAAAGACTTGTAAAAATGGTGTTATAAAGACATAAAAATTAAATTAACTAAGGTAGCACTCTTAATACAGATTGACGTTGACAAATATTAATAATTGCTTTCAAAAACAAACTTGAGAAAACCTTGTTTAAAATCATGAAGGGATTACATCTGCATGTTTTCAAGGCTGGAGGGTTTTCAAAACCCGAAATATCGGGTCTGATAGCATTTCATGTGGAAACATGCCATAAATGTAATCCCTGAAATTGAATTGTAAATCAAAATCGAGCCGGTGCCGATACTATCTCTGTGCCTTTCTGGCGCAATCAGACCCCGTTTTGATTCTCAAAGTTTGAGGTAAAGCAGTCCACTCAGCTTCAGGCTGGATCGCGATCGACACCTCTGGTGTATGTTTTAGTGAGATTATTTGGTCAGATAGTTTGTACGTGAGGGTGAGACATGGTGTGCAGTAGGTCGTCTCCAAATATACTTTTGAGACTGCTGTATCCGGTAGGGCCTATAGTTGCCGCGATGGCGTGGACCCACTTGTCTTTTGGAGTAGAATTGAACCCCAATGTAAGCTCCAAGCGCTCGATCCACTCGATCAGTGTTTTGGGAGTCCCTGCCCATGGTTCTATTTGCATTTTCATACTCGTCGCCATGTTTTGAGTTGTACTGGAATGGACGCAACGACTCAGAGTTTTGGTTTTGTAAAAGATAGTTTTGGTAAAATCTGGGGAATCTTAAACAAGGGTTCCCACGCATTCCAACAGCCTGTCTGGGTGATGGAATGCGCGTTACAATGAACCACGCCATGCAGTGCTAACTAGATATCTCCGCGCTCAGCCTCTGCTAGTTAAACTAGATACAACACAGAGTTTTTGAGTTTTGCAGTGCGTGCGATTTGATGATGATGATGATGATGATGAATGATGATGATGATGAGGTTTAAGCTGTTTTGAGCTGTCATTATGTTCAGATCCTACTCCCTGATAGCCCTGACCTATGTACAATTAGAAGTTAGAAGAGATGACCTGATCTCGATTTGTACAGCTGAATCTCAGAGGCGGGCACATGGAACAAAATCCACCACCGAGTTAATTAGGTCCTTCATCAATGGTGGTGACCGTATCTTCTCGATGTATCCTAAGTAGGGAACTTGGTGTTACCGGCGGGACCGCTCTGCGGTATATTAAAGTTAAACATTGCCAATTTCCTACAGAAGAATTTAGCTGGTTGGTATATAATTCATCTTCACTATCACTTTCTCTGTCATAAATCGGGGTGTTCCGAGAGACTGATCCTAAACTGAGCCAATACACACAGCTAGAGCGGAGAGTCACCGTCATGGTGTGCACTATCACCAGGATCACAATATACAGTCGAGCACACAGCGCACTATCACCAGGATCACAACCCAACCAGTTTAGGATCAGTCTCTTGGAACACCCCGATTTATCAATCAAGTATCAATAACATTGTACTTCTCCGAGTTGACTGTGTTAAATACCAATTGTAATGGGGCCTACTGATGTCCGATACACACAACCTAGAGAAAAATGTTATCTTATCCAGAACACAAGGATTGTTTCTACACTGTGTGCTTGGTATAAGTGTTGATCTCTCCTCCTACTATCGTGTTGGAGTTATAGTCAACCCCCATCAACTTTCTAAATTGGGGTATTGCGTGTTATATTTACTAAGAGAGATCCTGAATTTCCAGGAATCTCAGGTCAAGTCGTTTGAAACGCACTTTAGAGGAAACTAAACTTATTTATCATACTCATTATACTACTAATGTAAAGATTACTTAAAGTCGGATTTTTAATTTTAGCGACAGGCCGCCGCGTACTGTTATTGATGTAACCTTCGCGCCTTACATACTTTGAATCGAAATCAAGTTCCTGGCAATTTAAAAATTTGAACTTAGAAGCATTAGAAAGATAAGATTTTTCTCTTTCCAACGCAACCAAGATCAAGTCTTTATCTTATCAGGAACCGGAGATATGATCGAAATAGTTTAGCACGTGCAAATCATTTACTTGACCGCGCAGCGGCCTATCGGTTAAAATGAAAATCCGACTTTACTTCAACGGCTTGGTTGAAGACAGGTAAATTGGTCAGATCCTCTACTGTAGAGACCTGAGCCTTCCAGTGATCAGTTCTGTTTTTCCACAATCTGCCCAATTAAAGGTAAACAGTTGCAGTACATAATATAAGATAAATTTATATATGCCGGTATTCCAATCCTCACCAGTGAAACCTTCACACTTTTCGGAGATCTTGGCTTTGTTCCTGAATTCCGTGTAGACGTATAGTGCGTCTGCCATGAACTTCGGAGGGAGTAGTAGGGCCGATAGTGTCAGTTGATGTCAGGGATTCTAAAATTTCCCTATACAAGTGTTAGGGGACCCTCTCCCGAGTAAAATGCGCCCAAGTAGAGCTCCCCCTCTTTTCTCGTTCTCTAATTATGCTTAATTATGTTAATTATGACGTCATCAGTAGCTACCGGAAATGGACGTCTTAGGGCTTAAATTTTCAGGTCGATCGGAGTTATGGGCGAGGAGTTATGACGGTTTAAAGTGTCTTATTCCGATGATGACGTCATAAGGATTTTCAAATTAGGTCAACGCGGGGAGTCGCGACCGGGTGCGTTGGATCGGGCTTGATGAGCTGAACAAAAGTCTGTAGGGACAGATCAATCCCTCAACCAGGAGTCGAGCTATTAGCGTTTTTCTGTTTTTTGGTCACGTGACTTCATTAAAAATCGAAAAAATGCTAATAGCTCGGCTCCTGGTTGAGGGATTGATCTGTCCCTACAGACTTTTGTTCAGCTCATCAAGCCCGATCCACCGCCCCCGGTCGCGACTCCCCGCGTTGACCTAATTTGAAAATCCTTATGACGTCATCATCGGAATAAGACACTTTAAACCGTCATAACTCCTCGCCCATAACTCCGATCGACCTGAAAATTTTTATGCCCACTAATCTAGTGGTCCCTATCAGCTAGTATCAAAATTTAAGCCCTAATACGTCCATTTCTGGTAGCTACTGATGACGTCATAATTAACATAATTAAGCATAATTAGAGAACGAGAAAAGATTGGGAGCTCTACTTGGGCGCATTTTACTCGGGAGAGGGTCCCCTAACACTTGTATAGGGAAATTTTAGAATCCCTGACATCAACTGACACTATCGTCCCTACTACCTCTTAGTAGGGACGATGACGTCATAAGGATTATCAAAAAAGGTCAACGTGGGGAGTCGCGACCGGGTGCGTTGGATCGGGCTTGATGAGCTGAACAAAAGTCTGTAGGGACAGATCAATCCCTCAACCAGGAGCCGAGCTATTAGCGTTTTTCTGTTTTTAGGTCACGTGACTTCATTAAAAATCGAAAAAACGCTACTCGCTCGGCTCCTGGTTGAGGGATTGATCTGTCCCTACAGACTTTTGTTCAGCTCATCAAGCCCGATCCAACGCACCCGGTCGCGACTCCCCGCGTTGACCTAATTTGAAAATCCTTATGACGTCATCATCGGAATAAGACACTTTAAACCGTCATAACTCCTCGCCCATAACTCCGATCGACCTGAAAATTTTTATCCCCACTAATCTAGTGGTCCCCTATCAGCTAGTATCAAAATTTAAGCCCTAAGACGTCCATTTCTGGTAGCTACTGATGACGTCATAATTAACATAATTAAGCATAATTAGAGAACGAGAAAAGATTGGGAGCTCTGCTTGGGCGCATTTTACTCGGGAGAGGGTCCCCTAACACTTAAATAGTGAAATTTTAGAAGCTCTGACATCAACTGACACTATCGTCCCTACTATCTCTCAATCTCCCGATCTGCCCAAACTATATGCTTCTCTACCTTTCTACCGCTACATGCACCATCAATATGAAGCGGGAAATGACAAAAACATCCGGTAAACGAGGAGAGAGAGAGAGAGAGAGGCTCTCTCTCTCTCTCTCTCTCTCTCTCGGAGAGAGAGATAAAGATAGAGAGTTCCGGAACACCCAAACCTCTAATTCAGTTCACCGAACAAACTGAAAAACAATTAAATTTACGGACAAAAATAAAAGATTTGAGTATTTACAGAAAACGGATAACTATACGATACCGAGAATCTGTTGCACAATATATGACAATGAGATTTTGAGACATCTCAGACACTTTCAGTTTCACTTTCAGATTATGTAGCTGTAGCCCAAAAAAGTTGCTTAGTTCGACTATGTTTCGAGCGCCGCTTTACAAATGTAAAGGGAGGGGGTTAAAACATAACAACAACAAAGTCAACCCGTATTGTTCGACTTGTTGGGCTTCTAGAAAAGTACAATCACTGCACTTTGGCAGCCTCTGTCGTTTTAATTGCATATAAGAATAGGCCGGAGAACTAAGTGCAACAGATTCTTTTCATTTACAATAACAGAAAAATAGGACTGTACACAGTTAGTGTTTACTGTTACATATGTGATCAATAAATATTATTCAATTTCATGATTACCTCTCGTGTACCATAAAGTGATTTTCAACAGTCAAAACAATTACGGTATTAATTATTACGTCATCTTTCTTCTAACTAAACAAATAACTGGGTGACGCACTTTCAGTCGTGACAAATCTAAACTGGATAAATAACATTCCTCATTTTCAACGGGCCTCAAACATGCCTCTTTTTCACACTTCTCTTCCAAACCGTCTTGTTGGACTGAGTCACTCTCAATAACACTGTTGCTAACAGAACAGTTTGTTTTAGAAACACTGCCGGACAGGCATCCGATCAGCTTGGTAACAGATTTGGGGGCACCCTTCTTCCTCCCTCCCTTCCCAGACAAACTGAGTCGAGGTTTTCCCGGGCTAGACGACTAGAGACCAACTAGAACCACGACACTTAGTCACTAAAGGACGAATGACACTTCTTGCGCTACTTTCCTCCTTTTAACTCGCCTGCCAATAAATCTCCTCGCTCGACGTCTTCTGCTCTTCTGTGGGGAGGGAGACGTGTTAGAAAGTTGTAGAAAATCATGTTTATAAGCAGAGAATGTCATCATCATGCCGGTGATATGGTATATTTTAAGAACTATAAAAACATATACCTTAACAATGTTAGTACCCTCATCCTCCTCTTCTTCAAGTTCAGGGAGTATCTCAGTGATGGATGGTCGGGATATCGACTCAAACGGGTCCTCTACATCATCGTCTGACCAGGCAAGGTTCCCCCCGCCATTCATTTGCAGCTATAAAAGGTTTATAACAGGGGACTAGTGAACTGTTGTTAGGGATTGGGATGGGGGGTAGGTGGAATAGGTGGTATTTACAATGGATATAAAGCAATGTGCTGATCCAAACAGAAAGAAGGAAGTTAGTACAATCTACAGAATATAAAAGTTTGATAAATTAAGATTAAGAAATATTTGGTTAAAAAACATTTGCTAGCTAGGTAACTAAGGCATCGTCCAGTATTATATTTGGACATGTCTGTCTGTCTGTCTGTCTGTCTGTCTGTCTGTCTGTCTGTCTGTCTGTCTGTCTGTCTGTCTGTCTGTCTGTCTGTCTGTCTGTCTGTCTGTCTGTCTGTCTGTCTGTCTGTCTGTCTGTCTGTCTGTCTGTCTGTCTGTCTGTCTGTCTGTCTGTCTGTCTGTCTGTCTGTCTGTCTGTCTGTCTGTCTGTCTGTCTGTCTGTCTGTCTGTCTGTCTGTCTGTCTGTCTGTCTGTCTGTCTGTCTGTCTGTCTGTCTGTCTGTCTGTCTGTCTGTCTGTCTGTCTGTCTGTCTGTCTGTCTGTCTGTCTGTCTGTCTGTCTGTCTGTCTGTCTGTCTGTCTGTCTGTCTGTCTGTCTGTCTGTCTGTCTGTCTGTCTGTCTGTCTGTCTGTCTGTCTGTCTGTCTGTCTGTCTGTCTGTCTGTCTGTCTGTCTGTCTGTCTGTCTGTCTGTCTGTCTGTCTGTCTGTCTGTCTGTCTGTCTGTCTGTCTGTCTGTCTGTCTGTCTGTCTGTCTGTCTGTCTGTCTGTCTGTCTGTCTGTCTGTCTGTCTGTCTGTCTGTCTGTCTGTCTGTCTGTCTGTCTGTCTGTCTGTCTGTCTGTCTGTCTGTCTGTCTGTCTGTCTGTCTGTCTGTCTGTCTGTCTGTCTGTCTGTCTGTCTGTCTGTCTGTCTGTCTGTCTGTCTGTCTGTCTGTCTGTCTGTCTGTCTGTCTGTCTGTCTGTCTGTCTGTCTGTCTGTCTGTCTGTCTGTCTGTCTGTCTGTCTGTCTGTCTGTCTGTCTGTCTGTCTGTCTGTCTGTCTGTCTGTCTGTCTGTCTGTCTGTCTGTCTGTCTGTCTGTCTGTCTGTCTGTCTGTCTGTCTGTCTGTCTGTCTGTCTGTCTGTCTGTCTGTCTGTCTGTCTGTCTGTCTGTCTGTCTGTCTGTCTGTCTGTCTGTCTGTCTGTCTGTCTGTCTGTCTGTCTGTCTGTCTGTCTGTCTGTCTGTCTGTCTGTCTGTCTGTCTGTCTGTCTGTCTGTCTGTCTGTCTGTCTGTCTGTCTGTCTGTCTGTCTGTCTGTCTGTCTGTCTGTCTGTCTGTCTGTCTGTCTGTCTGTCTGTCTGTCTGTCTGTCTGTCTGTCTGTCTGTCTGTCTGTCTGTCTGTCTGTCTGTCTGTCTGTCTGTCTGTCTGTCTGTCTGTCTGTCTGTCTGTCTGTCTGTCTGTCTGTCTGTCTGTCTGTCTGTCTGTCTGTCTGTCTGTCTGTCTGTCTGTCTGTCTGTCTGTCTGTCTGTCTGTCTGTCTGTCTGTCTGTCTGTCTGTCTGTCTGTCTGTCTGTCTGTCTGTCTGTCTGTCTGTCTGTCTGTCTGTCTGTCTGTCTGTCTGTCTGTCTGTCTGTCTGTCTGTCTGTCTGTCTGTCTGTCTGTCTGTCTGTCTGTCTGTCTGTCTGTCTGTCTGTCTGTCTGTCTGTCTGTCTGTCTGTCTGTCTGTCTGTCTGTCTGTCTGTCTGTCTGTCTGTCTGTCTGTCTGTCTGTCTGTCTGTCTGTCTGTCTGTCTGTCTGTCTGTCTGTCTGTCTGTCTGTCTGTCTGTCTGTCTGTCTGTCTGTCTGTCTGTCTGTCTGTCTGTCTGTCTGTCTGTCTGTCTGTCTGTCTGTCTGTCTGTCTGTCTGTCTGTCTGTCTGTCTGTCTGTCTGTCTGTCTGTCTGTCTGTCTGTCTGTCTGTCTGTCTGTCTGTCTGTCTGTCTGTCTGTCTGTCTGTCTGTCTGTCTGTCTGTCTGTCTGTCTGTCTGTCTGTCTGTCTGTCTGTCTGTCTGTCTGTCTGTCTGTCTGTCTGTCTGTCTGTCTGTCTGTCTGTCTGTCTGTCTGTCTGTCTGTCTGTCTGTCTGTCTGTCTGTCTGTCTGTCTGTCTGTCTGTCTGTCTGTCTGTCTGTCTGTCTGTCTGTCTGTCTGTCTGTCTGTCTGTCTGTCTGTCTGTCTGTCTGTCTGTCTGTCTGTCTGTCTGTCTGTCTGTCTGTCTGTCTGTCTGTCTGTCTGTCTGTCTGTCTGTCTGTCTGTCTGTCTGTCTGTCTGTCTGTCTGTCTGTCTGTCTGTCTGTCTGTCTGTCTGTCTGTCTGTCTGTCTGTCTGTCTGTCTGTCTGTCTGTCTGTCTGTCTGTCTGTCTGTCTGTCTGTCTGTCTGTCTGTCTGTCTGTCTGTCTGTCTGTCTGTCTGTCTGTCTGTCTGTCTGTCTGTCTGTCTGTCTGTCTGTCTGTCTGTCTGTCTGTCTGTCTGTCTGTCTGTCTGTCTGTCTGTCTGTCTGTCTGTCTGTCTGTCTGTCTGTCTGTCTGTCTGTCTGTCTGTCTGTCTGTCTGTCTGTCTGTCTGTCTGTCTGTCTGTCTGTCTGTCTGTCTGTCTGTCTGTCTGTCTGTCTGTCTGTCTGTCTGTCTGTCTGTCTGTCTGTCTGTCTGTCTGTCTGTCTGTCTGTCTGTCTGTCTGTCTGTCTGTCTGTCTGTCTGTCTGTCTGTCTGTCTGTCTGTCTGTCTGTCTGTCTGTCTGTCTGTCTGTCTGTCTGTCTGTCTGTCTGTCTGTCTGTCTGTCTGTCTGTCTGTCTGTCTGTCTGTCTGTCTGTCTGTCTGTCTGTCTGTCTGTCTGTCTGTCTGTCTGTCTGTCTGTCTGTCTGTCTGTCTGTCTGTCTGTCTGTCTGTCTGTCTGTCTGTCTGTCTGTCTGTCTGTCTGTCTGTCTGTCTGTCTGTCTGTCTGTCTGTCTGTCTGTCTGTCTGTCTGTCTGTCTGTCTGTCTGTCTGTCTGTCTGTCTGTCTGTCTGTCTGTCTGTCTGTCTGTCTGTCTGTCTGTCTGTCTGTCTGTCTGTCTGTCTGTCTGTCTGTCTGTCTGTCTGTCTGTCTGTCTGTCTGTCTGTCTGTCTGTCTGTCTGTCTGTCTGTCTGTCTGTCTGTCTGTCTGTCTGTCTGTCTGTCTGTCTGTCTGTCTGTCTGTCTGTCTGTATGTCTGTCTGTCTGTCTGTCTGTCTGTCTACCTATTTCAATAACCTGTGTTACACCCGGCACCCCCTATTATACAGCTATCACCTGAATGGAAACCTAGAGTGGTGTTGGTTGGATAATGGAGGTAACTACAAGACCTGTACTACCAATACTGACTGTTTGGGAGTCATTAACAACAGTTGCCATGGTGCCTGCTCAGTTGGTTAAATATGGAGAGGAGCCCGAGAGGAAGGAAGAGTCACAAGATGCCCCAAGATGATTTAGATCTGACTACTAAGATTTTAGTTTGATAATTATACGACTTCCGTGAAATTGAATTGAAGTAATTCGTTGTGAACAAAAAGAACGGAACTCTAACTTAGAGTCTGAGAAGTTTAGGAAAGGAATTATCTTACCTAGAAAATCCTTTGCAGTTTTGGATTTCTTGACCCAGTCTTCACTCACAATATTTGTTCCTCGTCCTATTGCGCAGAGAAACTTCATTGTCCGTTTCACCTGAAGAGAAGAGAATTAGAAGAGAAAGAGAAAAGGAGAAATAGAAGTCAGAAGAGAAGAGTTCAAGAGAAGAGAAGAGAAGAGAATTGGGAAAAGAAGAGTCGAGAAGAGAAGAGTCAAGAAGAAAGACAAGAGAAGAGGCTTCTTTCTTCTTTCAAGATACCTGGTCTGATACGAGGTGGGTACAAGTCTTGATATCCTCTCCAAGGCTTCCTCCCAGGCTGGCAATGCTCTTCTTAACAGCGGCAGTAGCAGTGATCCCAGTATAGACTATCTTTGGGGATTCTGCCATATTCTCCTAGAAAATGGAAACAAGGGGGTCAAGAGAGAGAGAGAGAGAGAGAGAGAGAAAGAAAGAGAGAGAAAGAGAGAGAGAAAGAGAGAATCTCTCTGAGAGATAGCCAACTGTCACATACAGTAAAGGGTTGATAGTATTCTCCCAGTAACGACCGTATGGGTCCGCTAGATTAACTCGTAAAAACAGCAGATGTTTTTTAGAATGATTACCTTCCCCGCCTTGGTGAAGCTGTTAACGATCTCAAACGTTTCCTCTTTCACCGCTGCAGGTCCACTGGTCTGATAGAGATAGTTAGGTGTTGCAGAAATTTGCACTTTTGAAATCATCTCCATATTATTTAAGTGTCATATTTAGGTGCCGGCAGGCACCTCCGACCCGAAGAAAACAGCAAAA
>AVPN01001932.1:0-17192 GCA_000695325.1 Pleurobrachia bachei | reverse complement strand
CCCCCCCCCAGGTGTAGAAACAGGCGACTTCAACTGTTCAATATGCTCCACGCAATTCAAAAACCAACGAAATCTCTCACGGCACATTAGGCTCGGGGTTTGCCTTGATCAGAGGGACTATCGGTGTATCATCTGTGGACATACCTTCTCGACTGAGTACGCTCTGAAACGACACCACACCAGAACATCGTGCAGGAAGAGGTAAACCACGTGATAATATATGCCCATATTTGGGGTGTGTCACGTGATATATGCCCATGTTTGGGTTGTGTCACGTGATATATGCCCATATTTGGATGGTAATTTCGCGAGGGATAATTATTCCAAAATGATCGTTACATAGTCTATTCCCGAGATGTGAATGACACTTGGAGATGAAATTTTAAGGAAGAGAGAAGGAGAGATGAAAAAGAGAGAAACAGTAAACTAAATACTAAAAATAACACAATTTAATATCTTCCAGGTTAATCGAGGAAGGAGAGATAAACGGAGACGAAGGATCCAGTAAAATCCCAAAAACAGAACCACCACAAGAGAACTACATTTGTGAGAAATGCAAGTTCCCCTTTGCCTCAAAAGCAGCCCTATCCCAACATTCCAGCTCCCAGAAATGTGATTATAACAGAATTAACGGATGTCCACCCCCTCCACAACTATTCAAATGTCCCAACTGTAGAGCTCAACTTGCATCAAAAGCAGGTCTCGCTAAGCACCTCAAACGGGCTCAATGTAGAAGTTTCCGGTGTACAAAATGTACAATGACATTCCGACATTTTACCGAGCTGAGAGCTCATATGAGTGGTGCACACAACGTCATGGATACAAGTCATATTTTATCGTACCTAAAGATGGGAGGTAATAGTCCCAGTATGACGTGTCTTAACAAGATAACATCCCCAACAACATCTTCCACACCCGTCAAATCTACATCATCAGGGACACCATCACCAGGGGCAGCAGCAGTAGCGACATCGGACCTCCCAGTTGCTGGTCATCCCTGTAAGATCTGCTCCTTTTCAGGGACCTGTAAGAGGTCCCTTGAGAACCACATGCGGATGCATATACGACAAAAGAAGGCCATTGGTGATGGTGTAGAATGCACGCAATGTGGACATGCATCACCGGATTCAGAGGAATTGTTACGTCACTACATCTCCGCACATCCAGGCCTGCCATACTACAAAATGAAACAGGAAGGGGAGGTCGTGAAAAAAGACGCAGTTACCATGGAAACAGAGGAAAACAACACTGACGATCAGGGAGGAAGTTTGGAGGTGGTGGGCGGGGGTTCTGAAACAGGGACTGTGGATATCGAGGGGAGTGTAGATGTGGTGAGTTCGGAGGTAACGGGTGTTGTTTCTGTTATTCAACGATCCTGAGGAGGCGGTTGTGTGGTTACACTATTGTTAATGGTTGCCATGGTGACACAGCAATATATGTTCAGTTGCCATGGTTACTTTACATTAATGGTTAAAACCAAACGCAGCTAGTCATGGTTACAGTTTACACACTCTCAATGTCCCTTGAGTGAAAGGAGTGGTTGTGTGAGAAGAGTTTTTGACTTGATGAATTGAAAAAAAAGGTATTAAACACGTGACTAAAGTTAAGAACGGATTTTGACATTGTTTGTATTGTGAAAGTAAAGATGAAAGTGAACGTGAAGGTAAAGATGAAAGTGAAGATGAAAGTGAAGATGAAAGTGAAGATGAAAGTGAAGAGAGAGAGAGATTGATGTAATGGATGTGTGAATAATCCCCCTTTATTTGTTACGTTTAACTTGTTGCTATATTATATGTGTGTGTTAGCTTATAATTATTATCATTGTCTGCAGCAGTATCTCTGTGTTTGTATTTTGTCCAAGAACTGTGGTTACCATGGTTACCATGGTTAGCATGTAGACTGTAGAGTGGTTACCCTGGTTACATTTTCTAAGTAGTGGAATCCTTACTTCATCATTGTCAATTCATTATCAATCACTTGTTTTTCAACGTCTGACAACATATAATAATTGAACACCGTCACCCCCACCCAAAGCGAAGCCAATTGAATCCCGTATCGTGATATATGAATCGTGTAATTGAATCGTACATCGGAACAGCTCTAGCAGGACCTTACACCCAGATATAAAGGATGTTCACTAAACATCACAAAACGCCTCCATACCAACACCCTCCATACCTAGATGTGATATGGAGGATGTCATGTTGGTATTATATATATATGTAATTGTGGAACCAGATCGACCCACACTTGACAGCACGTGATTGTTCTAACCCTCCTTTACATATACAGTCGGACCCGACTTTATATAATATGTAAGGAGGGTCAACCCACGTCCCTCGACCGTGCTAGGCATACCGTACCCTCGCAGTACTAAGAGGGTGCGGTTTGCTTTACATGCCAACAAATATTTAGTGTGTTTATAGCTGCACAGTAGCTATATGTGATCCTCACATTCAATGATCTCATTTAGAAATAACGGCAAAGTGGGCAAACTGGGCAAAGTTGTGCTATAAAGGTCTAACATATGTTGGTTAAGACCAGTCTCAGTGACTCCGAGTGTCTTAACACGTCTCGATATCTTCGGGGGTCGTTGCCAATGATTTACTTTCACTTTCAGTATTGAAGTTTCGCCCTCCCCCCTGCAGCTATGCAAGCATCATGCGTCGCGTCGGCGGCCACGCGTTAAGATCTGTATTCATCACACTGCAGTATGTACTCACCACACCACCCTTCAGTAGTCTACGCAGTTGTTTGGTTGTAGTACACCCCACCCCATTTTTGTCTGGCGATGTCCGAGATCATCCCGATTTTATTTTCACTCTCAGATGGGGTCCCAGCCCTATTAAACCATATTATATTGTGTAATTGTGCATGTCCATTTTAATTTGTGTTTAGAATATAATGTTATAAATTGTGTGTTAGGTTATCCATCGGACAGGCGCTCACCCCACACTTTGTTATTGAAATTTGAATAAGCTCTCACCACTTACTTACACCCCGTACACTTTGCCAACATTCTCCAGAATCCCTGGCCTGTCAGGCTGAAAAGCTCTGAGAGCTGTCCTATCCAAACAGTGTTGTTTTAGGAAGCAGAACTTTGTTTTTTTGGTCATTTGACATCTATGACGTCATTATCTTTATCAAAAAGAGAGAGAGAGAGGGAGAGTGTGACTCTTTATCTTTTTTGTGCAACCTGCATAATAACATCAGGGTATCAGTTTCTCGAAAATAGCATGATTTCGACTGAATATATTTTGTGTAGGTATGTCACAGTGTTTCCCCTTCACTGTTGTACGGTATAGGGCGTGTAACTGTATGTGTGAGAGAGAAAGTCAGATTAGCAGCCAGAGAAGATATTATAAACCTTGTTCCGATATGTCACCTACTACCTAGTGTGTCACAGTAAATCTCGTCCTCACAATTATTTTGTAACTAATGAATATTATATTCTCAGTTTCTGTGTTACCACGCTTGGTTTAAATATATGTAGCCCTGTGTTCAACTAAATTAATTTCTCTGATACGTAAAAAACATTGTTTTTATTTCTGATCTAACCCTGATCCCCTTCTTCTCGACTCGGTAAATTCGGTTTGAACAAAACGAAGTTGTTCCTATCTTCTCGAATCTCGCCCACTTCCTAGTTTTTCTCCATCCACCAGGTTTCTCAGTCAATAGTATAGACTTAGAAACATGGTATACAACTTAAATCTTCCCTATCAATATATACCCGGCCGATTTAAAACCTTATCCCTCAAGCATCCCAGTATCCCAACTAAATTTTTTTGAGTGATGCCGGGACTCTTACTCAACAAACTAAAGATCGGGGTCCAACTGTTCACAACTTTTCACATTACATCCATAAATAGGTATGCTGGATTAACAAGATAAACAACGATATATTGGTACTAATTAAAATTGACAGATATGATGGAAAGATTAGAACCTTGCCTGCTTGGCAGCATTCAGTCGGCTTTGCAGCTCGAGCGATCTATAGACAACCACAACCGCCAACTGAAACACTTGCTTGAGGCAATACGACGGGAAAGATCATCACGAGAAGGTATATGATATTATGATTTGTGTTGTGTGTGTGTGGACTGTGGAATTGTTAGAAGATATAACCCTCACTGCATGCTACTACATAAATATATCATAGCATCTGCAATCTGCATGCTACTCTATGCCCTATGGAATGATTTGGAGTCGAAGGAACACACGGTAGATTTGGGGGCGTTATAGCACTTTCGATATTAAATCATCTTCAGTAACATCCCTACAACGATATACATATGCTACTCTACTGCTTTAGTGATGATTTTACCCTGCTTTCTCTCTAGCAGTGGTGACCCGTCCTCAGCCTGGGGGGGGAAAATTGTTAGCTAGATACCCTGTGGCCTGCATGCTTTTACGTATCTTGAATCAATGATGATTTTACCTTTTATTTGTCTTAAGACCTAAATAGTGAATAGTGATGGCACACCGACTAGGAGGGAAGCCCTTTTACTATACGGTTTACCCAACCTTTGTCCTTCATGTCTCTTTTGTTCTTTCCCAGTTCTCTCATACCGTTATTATTTCGCCCCTACCAACCAGCAACCTTCCGCTAGGTGTTGGTAATGAAATTACCCTTCTGCGTTAATATAGCTCTTGGTAATGAAATTACCCCTATGTTGCTCAGCCTCATGTATGCAATAAAACTAAAAGGGGTGACAAATATAGCTCACTTCGTAACCTTCCCTATAGGTGCTGCTGCGATAAATTCCCCCTCATCCCACGAGATCAGTGTACATGATATCTTGGGAGAGGTCGAGGACCGAGTTGGGCATCTTTTTGATCAGGGATCAGATGATCCTCCTCCGGGGAGTTTGAATCTCCAACAATCCGATGATGATGACCATGTCCAAGTGGATGGAGTAATTTCACCATCGATTTGCCCCAGTTTCGAGACTATTCCCGAGGTTCCAAATGTAGTGACAACTGCTGATGATCAAGCTGACCCTTTGGAACGGATTGATGCCATTGTTAACCATGTGGATACTACTCGGCCCGTTGCCACGGGGTCCGCATCCGTTGTCGGTGATTCTACATCCGTTGCCGGTGATTCGGAAGTGAGTATTCCCATAAGCATTGCCTGGTCCACCGCCAGTAGTACTGAACTAAATCGTGCTCGAATGGATCATGAGACGGAAAACAACAGGAGACGTGGAGAGAGTGGCAGCACTGGTCTGGCCTGGCTACAATCCTGGGGCGAAGGGAAATCAAACAAAGATGGAACTCCTGTACCGAATAATGGGGTGGTCGAATCACCAACCAGATCCCCCTTTATGACTAGGATATCTGAGGAAAGCAGCCAAGCGAGCACCCAATTAAGCGTCGAAAGCAATCGGACGAGCACCCAATTAAGCGTTGAGGAGAGCCAGGTGAGCACCAAATTGAGTGTCGAGGGCGCCCAATTAAGCGTCGAGAGCGTCCACAGTAATGACTCCCTGGCATCATGTCTGCTCTGTGACTGGTCCGTTGAGACAGAAACGGCAGATCAAAAGGAACAGCTGACGCAACTTCATTATCATCTCAATCACAAAGGTTACAGTTCCTGGGATGGCGATTAGTGGGAACTGGTGGGAACTAATGGGAACTGCACTGGTGGGAAGTTACCACTAGTAATTCCCACTGGGAACTAGTGGTAACTATTGAACAATGGTAACTGGTGAGAACTATTGGTATCTAGTGGAGGGAACTACAATTAGTATAAACTAGTGGTAACTGGTAACTAGTTCGAACTAGTACAGCTATCTGGTGGTAACTGTTGAACGGTGGTAATTGCTATTGGTGACAAGAATGAAAAACTCATCATCTGTAATCCATTTGTTGAACAACATTCCCTTTTTAATGATTTTAGTTGCTTTTGCAAAGTTGGGAAGTTCAGATTTACTGCCTTGGGCGGAAATTATTTCGTTTATTAAGAAGCTGGGAAGAATGTTAATGAGATGTCCTTTAATTTCTTATAATTATAAGTTTTTTAATTCAAATTTCCTTTTGCTACCCCATTGCAAAAACCCCACCAGGTTTTATTACCCGATTTTGTATCATAACGTCATCTTCCTATTTTTAGCGCTATGTCAAACTTACTTCCCACTTGGTACCCCCCTGATACAGATAGTACCGGCTTATCTGAAGACTCATCTGGGAACCTTCTTTGCAGCCTATCAGATAGTTTAGAATTTCACCGGGAAAGATACGCAGAGACGCCATCCCGACATGATCAGGTGTTTAATCCCGTTGAATTGGAATCACCTGACACAGGCAGTAGCAGTTCTGACGAAGATTCACGGATTTCTATGAACACACTTGGAGCCTCCCGAGATAGCTTGGAATTGTACCAGGAAATGCAGGGCGAAAGCTATCCAGATGTTTCTCTTGAATCTCCGGACCCTCTTCCTACTTGGTTTCCTTTTATTTATCATTTGGCTGATACCGATAGTAACGGTTCATCCGAAAGCGAACTTGAAAGTTTGTATGATAGCCTAGAAATGAACCGGGAGAGGATGGAAAAAAACTGGCGTCCTTGGAAGAAGCCAAGGCACAGAAATGATTCTGAACTGGCAACCGATGAACCAAACCTTATCATTGAATCTAATCATGAGGAAAATGCTGATACGGACCAAACTTCCGATTCTGAACCGGGCTGGATCAGGAACAAAATCCCTGAATCCTGCAGCAACGATGAGCCAAACCTTGAGTGCCCGTCCAAATCTGAGGTGAATGCTGTTCCTACGGATGATCAAGAAATAGCTGAACACAACCAACTGTGTCTAGCTTCACCAATAGTGCCGGATCACTCCACTTCTGATGAAGATGCCGATGATGAATATTCGCCGGAAGATAGTTTAGATAGTGACCGACAAAGAAAGGACTGGTTTACTTGGAGGATGTCTGACCTGAAGAATGAATGGGAGAAAACGAGGATGGAGAAAATGCGGATGGAAATTCACAGTAAGTTCAACTTGGTATCGAAGACACCTCAAAACCGAAATTTCGATCATTTCTTGGTTTTTGAAGTTTTTGAAGTTTTTGAAGTTTTCTACCCTTTTTAGTTTTTGAAGTCGACTTCAAAAACTTTTAAAGCTTTTTGGCGGGTGCGGCGTGGTGGGGTGGCCAACCCCACCACCCCAGGCTGGTGCCACTGATTATGATTGTCATTAAATTTCCCTCTTCTTCAGTGATGCGATTAGAATCACAAATGGAGATGTTGGGAAAACGAAAGAGAACAGAAGAATCAAGAAACATAGGATTCCGTTTCATTCCTGAATATAATCGTGATGATATCTGGATATAATAAAAAATGCTACAAACTGTAAAAAGTATTTTAGCTATTCAACGATGTTAAGACTTTTACTTTTTTTACTTACAAAATAACAAAAAATGGTAGCTGTTAGTACAAACTATTATATTATCCAAAAACTTATTATCTTTTCTATTTTTCTATTTTTCTGAATGTGTACCATATTTGAGAGTTGTGCATTTTGAGATATTTTACCTGAGTTAGCCTAACTCGGTTAGGGTTAGGGTTATTTTACAGATCAGGATATATTGTGAACCCTGAAAATAACGACTCAGTTTTGAGTACATATTTACATTGTCAAGTGTGACATTTTTTTCGAGATAATCTTTTTCCGATGTATCATTAATCATACTTTGTACCTAGTATGTATCTGAAACCATAAACATCATGTGTGTACTCATCAGCGGTTTTTTACTTTTTAGATGATTTTTAAATTGGGTCACATATTATATTTTTAGCAGGTTAAATCTCATTTATACATTCCAGTTTTTCTTCTAAACTTTATTTGTCGTAAGATCAACCCCCGACCCGACCCTTCAGTAGTTCACCCAACTTGTTCGCCCCCTAAATCCATTCCAGCAGGATCTACTTTATTGTCTAATAACCATCTAAACTCTTTCAAATATAGGCGATGTCAAGTTACATACCATCAGACATGATACCCGATGAACACTGTGTGGCAGAGAGTCTGCTTCCCGATATCCTGCCTGACATGGCTCCCGACATGGCTCCCGATATCCTGCCCGATACGACTCCCGAAGAATCTTCAGGTTGGATCAAACACAACAGTTCCGACGAAGATCCCGGTTCCTATGAAGATACTTCATGGTATCCAATGAATCACCTTGGGTGTTCTCGAGACTCTTTGGAGATACATCGGAAGAATAACCCGGAGTGGTGGGATTGGGGAAAGGAAGACCCGGAGCCGAAAAAGGATAAATCGGTCATCAAGCGGCTAAAGAGTCTTATTGCCAAAACAAAGCATACAAGGAAGAAAAGTGTCACCAGGTAAGAATACAAATGTCAAATATAATATAATAGTAAATACTGCACCATTTGGGATTTGGGAGAGGTTAATTCGATTGTTTATACATGCCGTATACTTTCGATTTACTTGCTCGATGCTGACTAACATAATATCTAAATCTAAAACCCTTTTCTTTCAGTGTAGCATCAAATAACGAGGAGACTATAGTAGTAGAAGCTGAGAAACAACCTGATAACTAATCGTCAGGCCTTTCTATCGGTATCAAGTATCTCAGACTTTATCTTCAGTAGCTTCAATTCTTCATTTCTGAATTATGAAACAGAAATGGCGGGTTAGAAGATAGTTGAAAAAGTAGATTTGCATGGTAGTAAATTTGTTTTTAGGGGAGATGTATTTTAAATCCTAATTGGTTCTTTATCCTAATTTTAACAGACATTCAACAAAATAAGTTTGCGGTAAAATATTAAACTCTGTTAGATAGATTAAGATTTAAGGCTAATTCGATAAAAATTTCCCCTGTGTTTTTAGATTGATGGGTGTCACCGTTCAAGTGATTCATATGGACTAAAAATGCGAAAATTCACCAAAAACAGAAAAATAGTAAAAAACAAAAAAATGAAAAAAGAAAAAGTCAAGCGATTTAATCGTGAAAAAAGAGAAAAAAGAAAAAAGTCCTATGCAATTACAAAACGAGTACACCATTCTAAAACATACATATTAAAAATTATTTTGAAATACCTATAATTCTTTTGAAAAAAAGGCGTGAAAATTTTGGAAAAAGTCGTTTTTTGTTGACAAATTATGATTATCAATCCAGTTTATGGGGAGTTTATGATAGATCCGACAAATTAGATATAACTATAGGGTTAAAACATTTGTATCTTGGGCGAAGATGACTTATCTTTTGTGTGTGTCACGTGAGTGTTTGATATGTGCTGATATTTTTTATTAAGTATGCACATCCCCGTATTAATTTATACATTATTATACGTAGCCTGAACTATACGTTGACAAGTTTTAGTCCCACTAATTCAGACGGTGACGGAAGGAGGTCACTGCCTCTTAGAACAGGCCGTCTCCGGTGTAAGCATTTTTGAAGTTGAAGTGAGAGAGAACACTCCTGATATTAATGAAACTCGGTTAGAAAAACCATTGATTCTTACCAAGTTTCATCGGAGAGTTTTTCTCTCACTCACTTTAGAAAGATCTACAGCAGCTGTAGAGAACTCTTTTTTCTCCTGTCAGTTAACTGTGTGACGATGTGGGACCTGAAACTTGCCATTATATATTATCCTTTTTGGATTGTTGCAATTGCTGAAATTGATAAATGCAGATTCGTGGATCGAACCCTAGATTAGTTATCTGTGTCTCGTACCTCGTATTTGCGATTGTTAAACGATATTTCATACTCTAATAACCAACTGTGGATACGAAAATGAACGAATAACTGATCACGAATTCGACATTTATTAGTTTCAGCTATTTTGTATGTTTCGCTACGTACTTAGATTCATTTTACGTGCAGCGAAACATACGTCATACATTAATTGTGATAATCCAAAAAGTTTGAAACTTAATTGCTTTGATATGGATTACGTTACAGACCTCTTCCATGCACCATCATTGTAAGTACAGGCATGTATATTTTAATTAATTCTGCCTGTATTAATCATGCATATCACTCTCGTATTACGTATGATTTGGAAGGTAGGAGGTGAGTCTGTAATTATCCGGTAAAGCTTCAAACCGTATACAATACTGTATTATTAGGGAAACATATTCTGAAATGGTAACTCTTTTTTCGACAAGGATCGCCTGCACTGGTTGAAACTGCGATTTCGCAATGAGATTCTTGTCCGATAAGAGTAAGAGCTTGGACAGTTTTTCCCTTTTTCCCATAAGAATTTAGTTGTTTTTATTGTTCAACACAAAAGCAATGATTATTCTTTTATTACTTTGCTAAACTTGATTGTTTACGAGTTTTAAAATGTTGACCGTGGTTGTTTGAGATATGAGTCTGTCTGGAATGGACTCTGCATCTTTCTCAATACCACTCGAATTGACGAGATAATTGACGAGATAATTTACGAGATAATTTACGAGATAATTAACGAAAGATTGATATATTCTGAAGTAATATACTACATATATATTGTATACATACTATCAGTTTATATCAGAAGTATTTTTTTACGAAACTCTATGATGGATGAAAGAGGGGTACCAATATTATTAATTATTAAGGGAGTTTTGGTATCTTATCAACCATTTCTGATTTGTGTCTGGCATCAGCCACCATTGACGACACTTGGTGCCAAGCTGTACAACAATTCATTGTCTGGTGTCAGCCAGAAATCAGAAAGATGAAGTCTCATGCAATGCTTCCACCTTTCTTTCATTCTCAGAAGAGTTATCTCATATTTATTATTGAATGTGTGTGTCTAGGTGAAGCATATCAGAAGGCCTATATCGAGTGTGAAACAAATATTATATCCTCATACTGGATTTAGCAGTCTGTGGATATATTTTGAGTTTTGCTAGGTGGACTGAGTATTTTATACCTACTTTTAAATTTTATACAAACGCATTATATGACCAGATTTGCCATGCTGAAGTCTGACCTCTGAAGAGAGTCTGTCAGACTAGCCTGACCCGTGCGAGAACTGTGATCAGAGCGTTGGCCTGACAGAAGAGATTTGGATTATATAGATATGTGCCGAGTTAAATATACCTGTTGTGCCTTGAATTGTGTACACTTTCATGGAAACAGTGTCAAACTGTCGGCTGTTGTGCCGAACTGCGATAATTAGTAGACCTGTTGTGCCTTGAATTGTTTATACTTTCATGGAAACAGTGTCAAACTGTGGGCTGTTGTGCCGAAATGCGATAATTAGTAGACCTGTTGTGCCTTGAATTGTTTATACTTTCAGGGAAACAGTGTCAAACTGTCGGCTGTTGTGCCGAACGGAGATAATTAGTAGACCTGTTGTGCCTTGAATTGTTAATATTTTCAGGGAAACAGTGTCAAACTGTCGGCTGTTGTGCCGAACGGAGATAATTAGTAGACCTGTTGTGCCTTGAATTGTTTATACTTTCAGGGAAACAGTGTCAAACTGTCGGCTGTTGTGCCGAACGGAGATAATTAGTAGACCTGTTTTGCCTTGAATTGTTAATACTTTCATGGAAACAGTGTCAAACTGTCGGCTGTTGTGCCGAACGGAGATAATTAGTATCTTTTCTATTTTTCTATTTTTCTGAATGTGTACCATATTTGAGAGTTGTGCATTTTGAGATATTTTACCAGAGTTAGCCTAACTCAGTTAGGGTTAGGGTTATTTTACAGTTCAGGATATATTGTGAACCCTGAAAATAACGACTCAGTTTTGAGTACATATTTACATTGTCAAGTGTGACATTTTTTTCGAGATAATCTTTTTCCGATGTATCATTAATCATACTTTGTACCTAGTATGTATCTGAAACCATAAACATCATGTGTGTACTCATCAGCGGTTTTTTACTTTTTAGATGATTTTAAATTGGGTCACATATTATATTTTTAGCAGGTTAAATCTCATTTATACATTCCAGTTTTTCTTCTAAACTTTATTTGTCGTAAGATCAACCCCCGACCCGACCCTTCAGTAGTTCACCCAACTTGTTCGCCCCCTAAATCCATTCCAGCAGGATCTACTTTATTGTCTAATAACCATCTAAACTCTTTCAAATATAGGCGATGTCAAGTTACATACCATCAGACATGATACCCGATGAACACTGTGTGGCAGAGAGTCTGCTTCCCGATATCCTGCCTGACATGGCTCCCGACATGGCTCCCGATATCCTGCCCGATACGACTCCCGAAGAATCTCCAGGTTGGATCAAACACAACAGTTCCGACGAAGATCCCGGTTCCTATGAAGATACTTCATGGTATCCAATGAATCACCTTGGGTGTTCTAAAGACTCATTGGAGATACACCGCAAGAATAACCCAGAGTGGTGGGATTGGGGAAAGGAAGACTCGGGGCCAAAAAAGGATAAATCGGTCCTCAAGCGGCTAAAGAGTCTTGTTGCCAAAACAAAGCTTGTGAGGAAGAAAAGTGTCACCAGGTAAGAATACCAATCGGGATTATGGAGAGGTTCTATTGTTTAGGCATGGCTTACTTTCAATCAACTTGCTTGCCAATTCTGACTAACATAACATCTAGAACCCTTTACTTTCAGCGTAGAGTCAGAAACCGAGGAAACTGTAGTATTAGAAGCTGCGAAACAACCTGATAACTAATCGTCAGGCCTGTCTATCGGTATCAAGTATTCAAGTATGTATATCAGACTTTATCTTAAAAGTACTGCTTCAATTCTTCATTTCTGAATGATGTGTTAGAAATGGCGGGTTAGAAGAATGTTGAAAGAGTAGATTTGCATGGTAGTAACTTTTTTAGGGGGTTATTTTAAATCCTAATTGGTTTTTCATCCTAATTTTAACAGACATTCAACAAAATAAGTTTGCGGTAAAATATTAAACTCTGTTAGATAGATTACGATTTAAGGCTAATTCGATAAAAATGTCCCTTGTGTTTTTAGATTGACGGGTGTCACCGTTCAAGTGATTCATATGGACTAAAAATGCGAAGAATCGCCAAAAACAGAAAAATAGTAAAAACAAAAAAGATGAAAAAATAAAAAATAAAGCGATTTAATCGTGAAAAAAGAGAAAAAAAGAAAAAAGTCCTATGCAATTACAAAACGAGTACACCTTTCTAAAACATACATATTATTCTTAATTCTATTATTAAGCCAAAAAAGCATCTTTTGAAAAATCTATAAATCTTTTGAGAAAAGTATGAAAATTTTGGAAAAAGTCGGTTTTTTTGTTGACAAATGATTATCAATCCAGTTTATGGGGAGTTTATGATAGATCCAAATTAGATATAACTATGGGGTTTAAATATGTATCTTGGGCGAAGATGACTTCTCATGTTTGTGTGTCACGCGAGTGTTTGATATGTGCTGATATTTTTTATTAAGTATGCACATACACAAATAGATTTATACATTATTATACGTAGCATGATCTATACGTTGACAAGTTTTAGTCCCACTTCAAGCAGTGAACAGGCCGTCTCCGGAGTCCGGTGTAAGCATTTATGAAGTTGAAGTGAGAGAGAACACCCCTGATTTTAATTAAACTCGGTTACTGGTTAGACACAACAAAGATTCTTACCAATTGTTTCACCGGGGGCCGGAGTTGTTCTCTCACTCACTTTAGAAAGTTCTACAGCAGCTGTAGAGAACTTTTTTCTCTCTGTCCGTTAACTGTGTGACGCTGTGGGATTTGAAACTTGCCATTATATATCCATTATAATATATCCATTATATATCCATTATATATCCATTATATATATCCATTATAATATATCCATTATAATATATCAAATATAATATATCCATTATATATCCATTATATATCCATTATATATCAAATATAATACAATATTCATTATATTATATCCATTATATTATATCCATTATATATCCATTATATTATATATCCTTTTTGGATTGTTGCATTAGCAGCTGCTGTAATTAATAAACACGGATTCGTGGGTCAAACCCGAGATTAGTTATCTACGTATCCTCGAGTTTGCGATTCCTAACAATCCGGTAAACGATATACTCGAATAACCAACTGTGGATATACGAGTACATACACGGAAAACTGATCACGAATTCGACATTTATTAGTATCAGCTATTTTGTATGTTTCGTTACGTACTTTGATTCATTTTACGTGCAGCGAAACATACATTAATTGTGATAATCCAAAAAGTTTGAAACTTAATTGCTTTGATATGGATTACGTTACAGACCTCCTCCCTGAACCTTCATTATAAGCACAGGCATGTTATTCTGCCTGTATTAATAATGCAAATCACTGTCGTATTACATGTGATTTGGAAGGTGGGAGATGAGTCTGTGACTATCCGGTAAAGCTTCAAACCGTATAGTATACAATACTGTGTTATTAGGGAAAAATATTCTGAGATGGTAACTCTTTTTCGGCAAGGATCACGTGCACTGGTTGAAAATTTCGCAAGCATTCTTGCCTGATAAGAGTAAGCTTCCAGTTTTTCCCTTTTTCCCATACGATTTTAATAGTTGTGTTTGAATACATACGTCTTGATTGTTCAACACAAGAGAAACGATTGATATTTTACTTTGCTAAACTTGGTTGTTTACGAGCTTTAAAATGTTAAACTGGTGGTTTTTTGATATTTAGAGTCTGTCTGGAATGGACTCTGCATCTTTCTCAATACCACTCGAATTAACGAGATTATTGACGATATAATTAACGAGATAATTAACGAGAGATATTCTGAAGTAATATACTACATATTGTATACTATCATGATCAGTTTATATCAGAAGTATTTTTTACTCTCTGGATGAAAGAGGGGTACCAATATTATTAATTATTAAGTGAGTTATGGTATCTTATCAACCATTTCTGATTTGTGTCTGGCAGATCAGTCATGATGTTGTTGACACGTGGAGCCAAGCTGTACAACAATGTATTATACTTCATTGTCATGCAGAAATCAGGAAGATGATGACTTGTGTCAGTGCTTCCACCTTTCTTTCATTCTCAGAAGAGACATTGAAATTCAACTTGAATGTGTGTTTCTAAGTGAAGTATATATCAGAACTGAGTGTGAAACAAAGATTATATTCCTCTTACTGGATTTAGCAGTCTGCGGATATATTTTGACTTTTGCTCGGTGGACTGATTATTTTATATTAAATTTTATACAAATGCTTTATATGACCAGATTTGCCATGCTGAAGTCTGATCTCTGAAGAGAGTTGGATTATATGTATGTGCCCGGTGCCGAGATAAATAGACGTCCTGTTGTGCCTTGAATTGTTTATACTTTCACGGAAACAGTGTCAAGCGAATAGAGTTATTTATATCATTATATAATATCATTATTCATGCTAGCATTATTAGTGTTTACTATCAGTGACATGATTTGATATCATGATAATATTATTAGTCCGATACAATTTATTTTGGTTACAAAAGTTATCCTTTCGGTAAAGTGTGGGTTCTGGTAAATGAATTCTTTTATAGGTCATTGGGTTATATTTACTAATATTGTAGTAGCAGGTCCTATTTGGAATGCAGCTTCTTTTATTTTCCTTAAAACCACATTTGTCGTCAGTTAACCCCCGTTCCCCATCTTCCACCCTAAAACCAACTTCCTATCTCCATCTACAGCCTACTATGACCTAATTCCATCACTCTATCTCTAGCTCTCCCTGCTCCCATGGTAGACCCCTTCAAACATAACTTTATCTCTACCTCTAGATGTATAACATGTCGCGGTAGACCCCTTCAAACATTATGTCTCGTTCTGATTTTCATAGCGAGGTTTACGACTGTGCCTACGCAAACCCATCTCCTGATCCACTTATAAAGCTAACTGAGGTATGTGACACGCATTCTCTCTCTCTCTCTATCTCTCTCTCTCTCTCTCTCTCCCTCCATGTCTCTCTCTCTCTCTTTCTCTCTCCCTGTCTCTCTCTCTCTCTCTCTCTCTCTCTCTCTTTCTCTCTCTCTCTCTCTCTCAGGTCAGAGGAAAGCGAAGTTGTAAGTTGGGAAGCACCCGATTTCTCTCTACTGTCCAGTCTCTCCAATCATCGTGCAGGGTAAATGAAGTGAGAGTTTTAGAATATATATTTTGTAAAAACATGTCGTCATTTGACTCCTCTCCCCAACCCGCTATGCTTTTTATCATGGTAATCTCACATAATTATGCATTGTTGTTATTTTAGGCCGGGTCCAGACGAGTTACTATTGCAGGATGGCTATATTTGTAAAAACATGTCGTCATTTGACCCGTCCCCCTCCTCTCCCCCCAACTCTACAATGTTGTTACCATGGTAATTTCACATAATTATGCATTACTGTTACCATGGCGATTTCACATAATTATGTATTATTGTTACCATGGTGATTTCTTTTTCAGACGATAGTGAGGTTATCTCAAGAGGGCAGCACATACTACAGTTCAACGCGGGATGACTCAGTTTCCGGGTCCGTTACCACGCTAACATACCAGGTAACCATGGGTAATGGGTACGGTTACCATGTAAACTGGGTCCGTTACCACCCTTACATGTTATGTAACCATGGGTACTTGGTCTGGTTAGTGGTTACCATGTTAACCGGGTCCGTTACCACCCTTACATACCATGTAACCATGGTTACTGGGTCAGGTTACCATGTTAACTGGGTCCGTTACCACATTTACATACCATGTAACCATGGATACTGGGTCTGGTTAACATGTTAGCCGGGTCCGTTACCACTCTTACATCCCAGGTAACCATGGGTAACCGCCATAGTTAGTGTAGTATAGATTTGGTACATCTTTATAAGAAGCAATATTCTGGACCCTCCTGAATATCTTTATATCCTTTTCCCTCTATTAACCAACCGTCGGTAATAAACTCCCTTTTCCCTTCTCTTTCTCTCTTTCTCTGTTTCCCTGTTTCTCTTTTTCCTCTCTCGCTCAGTGTAGTGAGATTCGTTCACCTCCTCTAAGAACAAGATAGACTTAGATGGTCATCAATCTTGGACTGGGAGAGTGGAAAGTAGTAGAGTGATAGAGAGGGAGAGATAGAGACTAGTGACTAGAGAGAGAGGGAGAGAAAGAGAACGAGAGCGTACATGTACGTCTGTGTGTGGAGGAGAAAGCTTGGTGTATGGAGCCTGTTCCGCCATAAATGCGCTGTCGGGCAAGTCTCTCTCTCTTTCTCTTTCTCTCTCTCTCTCTCTCTCTCTCTCTCTCT
>AVPN01001931.1:3313-14198 GCA_000695325.1 Pleurobrachia bachei | reverse complement strand
AGGCGACACCTTTTTGACAGCAAGCAAAATTTTGCTTTTTTCGCTGTTTTTCGAGGTCACAGCCTACACCGTTCATGTAATCTGTTTGAGACCGGTACCACGTGAATCTACGGACAAAAATGAACGTCTCGCATAACTCGGAATTTTGATTTAGGCCCCAGATTTCCCGTGACATCAGATATAAAAACGATGCTCTACCATCTCTTTTTTAGAGGCCCTAAATGAAAAACAGGATGATTCTTCTTGTACTGGTCCAATTTTGATCTAGTTTTCACCTTTCAACTGGGAATTTAATTCTGAAGAAGATGGTTGTTGTCCCAAGCGGCTACGAAGTTGGCGAGCTCGCCAACAAGCACTTCTTTGCTTCCTGGTGGGTGCGACACAATTTGGTGAGCGCGAGATTTGTGCGTGAGGCGACACCCCTGACAGACCGTGACAATATTAGATCACACAACCCCCAATATATTCAATATATTCTGGGTGCAGTGTAGATGGGGTGGGTATTGGAGGACGTAACGCGCGAGTCTCTTGTTGTGTTGGGAGTGAGGGTGACCAGCAACACACAATGCGCGCACCATTCGTGTAATCTGCACAACTCGCAGACATGTAACCGATCGGTTACACCTACTGCAACAGCGGTGACTCATTTACATAATGCTCCTTTCTTTGCAGTATAAGGACGATCAGAAGTGCTACCTCAGGACCGCTAAACACTGGGCAGTCTCATATGCAAACGGTAATTCCGCCTCTTTGGAGAGAGAGAGTGTGATTGTTTAGTGTAACTGTTTAATCACTTCCCCTTTCTTCTAACCGCTGATAATTATACCCTCCTCTTTCTCTGAATCTCAACTTCCTTCTAACCCAGACTACTATCAGTAACCCATTTGATTCCTCAGCTGAGTTAGGTTCAGATGATGACCTATCCGATCTACAACACAAGATCCAACAGCTAATGGGAATGGGCTTCACTGAAGTATGTACTGCTGTCACCCCCACACCCCCTTTCAACTATTTCTGTTTCAAAATCTGTGCAATTAATTTCCTGAGGTATGTACTATGTACTGCTGTTACCTCGACACATCCCTCGCCCCCACCTCCTTTTAATTGTTTCTGTTTCAAAACCTGTTTTAACTATATCCCTGCAATTAATTTCCTGATCGCACATATATGCTCACACTGTTATTTCCCACAGCACCAGTCACGAGTAGCCCTATCATCAAAGAACTGGAATGTTGAGGCTGCCGTGGAATCCCTGTTCAGCTGAAGATCAGGAGGACAACAATTGTGAACAACCTACCACACCGAATCAGGGCCAGACGGGGGACAATCTTTATATGATTACAATTATATCTAGAATCTGTGGTGCAGCGTTTAGTTATGTGTACCATTATATTGGTGTGTTTTCTATAGAATTTATCTGCCGATATAGCTGTGCTCAAGTGTTTGTTTGTACGCATTTTGGAACATGTTTTTCAAAAACTCCGAAATGGATTTTTGAAATTCCAAGATAGCAGTCGTGTGTTTGTATGGGAGAGACACGTAAGCTAAATTATAGTTCTTTTTAGGACGAGAAGTATACAATTGGTTGGGCTACTGTTGTAATAAAACTTGATTCAAGTTTGAATAAAATCTGATGTGTTTTTCTTTATTTACCCTGTTTCCCATGTGTTAATCTCCTGCCCCTTTACCCACATATCCCATTGTAGCGAAGGCAGATCCTGTGTGTTATCCACCCTATAGCAACGGCAGCATTATGTTGCCATGGGGACAGCTTATCAGAGTTCTGCAACCCATCATCACCACCATCGTTATACGACACTCCCCCTTCGCAGTAAGTTACCCCCTCAAAACCACTAGTTGACCAGCAAGGATGATTGATGTCTACTACACGTCTTGGTTTTAACCTCCATTTATTTTCTAATGATAATCGTCTCCTCCCCCTTCCCCAGAAGAAAGAATTTGTTGACAAAATGGCCCGTGGAGGACCTATCCGGTTCCTCGCCCGACTTGCTGTTCGAGGACGTATGTCTGCCGAGAAAGCTCTGAAAGATAAAGATATGACCCTTCCCCAGTTTGGACAAGAATCAAGGACTGTGTTGCAGAAAGTTGCAAAAGAAGTGTATAGGGAAGTAAAATCAAGTAGAAAGGGACCAAAAAAGTGAACGGATTTGGTGGTGTTTTAGATTTTAGTTTATTGTACCACTTCTGAGATCGAGTTATGAATATGAAACTTTGATACATTTTCTACCTTGTAAGAAATGTGTTTTTGCCAACAGATTAAGAGATAAGAGGGGTACGATAAAAATTTGTTGTGATACACTGAGCTCTAATTCTATGACCAAATCTTCATAATTATTAGCAGTTGCAGCATGAAATGATGACAAGAAAATGAAGAAACGATAACTCTTACAACTTTACCTACTGTTCAGGCCACTACCACAGTGTTTCTGAAAACTACACGTTAAACTCAGATCAACTCCAAACTACATTGCCCATCCCTCAATTGACCCAGAACCCAACATGTTGGGACCACTGCTCCGTATCATAGGAGCCATTGCTAGCTCAGTGGGTGCCTCAGCGGTAGCCAGGAAACTAGCTGACCCAAATGTGGTGAACAGAATGAGTAACTTCCCTATAATGCGGATACTGGCTAGACTGGCTGTGCGGGGCAAGCTGGAGATGGAGAAACAAGGCCGGGAGTTGGGCAAGAAATCAGCACAGGAGGAGATTAAGAAGGAGAGGGGAGAGCAGGTGGTTAAAGCAGCAAGGAGAGTTAGAGAAAGGAGTACAAGGACTCCAAAGAAATGACTACCCAGCAGATCCAATCTGAGAAATAATGTTTTATTTGTATGTGGCCCTTTTTGTAACGATGTTTCTGTTAATTTTGTAGTTTTGAACGGATCTATCTGAAGTTTATTGTGCGAAGTTTCCTCCCATAACAACCCTAACCTCAATATACCTATCATTTTAGCCTTGTTTTATGACCAAGATGGGGAATTCCTATGATCAGCTCAGCTACTACTTGGCACTGGAAGATGGACTAGGACGAGTTACACAGACTGAGAAGGTAATATTAATAGCTTAGTTTAATAATAATTAATAGCTAAGTTTTAGATGTATCATAATTATAACTCTTTCTTGGGGGTGTATTAAAAATGCTTAGGCCATAATAGGATAACGGTAGTATTACATAATCAATAAAGTTCTATCAGTAAACAAATAAACATTCAATATAATAATTCATGCCGCCTTGCATCGTAGAAGCAATAAATCCTGTAACTCTACGTCTCTCATTTCTTTTCACAATAGACGCGTCTATCTAGTTTCAAGTGGTCTATAAAACCACCTGGAACCAGGAGAGCCACACAGTAAAACAACAATATTCTAATATTCTAGAGTTCTAGTTGAACTAAAGAAGTTGTATGCTAACAGCTAGGTAAAATTGTCTCAATTAATGTTCTTCATCATAGGTTTTTAGTGTTCATAATTCATAATAGTATGTTATATTGTTTCTCACTTATTCTGCCTTTTACCTCCCAGTATCAGTCTCACTCACATTACGTCTGGTAGTGAACGCCTCAGGGAACTTTATCGGGGAGTATCTTCATTTTACGACTGTAATCAGGCGTGATATATCTGTCTCCACCCGCTCCTTTATACACGTGGTTTATACCATGGTTGTCATGGTTACAGCTTTATAACAGTTGTCCGTGGTTACACACCTTTCAATGCTCCTTCTCCTCTTCAATACTCAGGTGCTTAACGCCCGCTGCATATTTAGGTGCATTAGCAGCCTTGTTCGCCTGTCTGTTATTCTGAATGAGCTTTATTCGACTGTTCTGGGTGTATAGACTGGAGGGACCAGTTGGAGTAGTTCCCCCACTGCTAATACTGGCCCTGGTACCACTTGTACTAATACTCTGTCGGGCTCCCCCTGAAGGGTTCGCTATACTAGCAGAACTACTGTAGAGATTAACCCGGGTCGTTCCGATATAGGCGTTCTTCGAGTAGAAGTCAGTTTTCTCGATGAATGTGCCTTTGAAGGGAGAGAGCATGAAGGCTCGGAAGGTTCTGTTGGTGTAGAAATAGATGAGGGGGTTTAGGACACAGTGAAGGGAGGAGGAGAACTCTCCATATATGGTCATAGCTGGCGTTATTACTTCACCATCTGAGGAGAGAGAGGGTTAATAAGAGGCAACTGTGATGAATATAGTATAGTGCAGTATCGGTGTCTCAGATAATCAAAGCAGTAAATAATGTTCAGCTTTAAAAAGTTTATTAAAGTTTAAGTCTACTGACTGTAATTGTCAGAACTTTCCTAAACAGCACCAGGGATGGTCTGGTTCATCTCAGTCAAACTGATCATGTAATGAGAACTGAGAAGATGACTTTAGATAGTCAACAATCTCTCTCTCTTTCTCTCTCCCTCTCTCTCTCTCTCTCTCTCTCTCTCTCTCTCTATCTCTCTCTTTCTTTCTTTCTCTCTCTCTCTCTCTTTCTTTCCGCCTATATATCTGAGGGAAGTGTGGAGGTGAAGTTAAAAGCAAGTTTGGTGGTGACAGGCTGTTGGGATTGTTGTCTACAGCTGTAAAATTCTGACACCTCGGTACCGTTTGACCACAGCACAAACTTTTGTGTCTACCGGAACGTGTAAATGGCAAAGAAAATTCTCAAAATAAGGGGGCACACCATGCAAACTCCTAGGGAATGTCAGAGAGACATTATTTCGCTTCACATTACCGCATCATTCAACAATCTCTATATCGCTTCACATCACATGTTGCACGTGCAAACAAGTGCTCCTTCATAAACACCACCTGCTGCGACCACGACGAAAGCAGCCCAATGCCTTGTCACGTATTGTCTTGTTTGCATAGAGAAGGATAAAGGGATTGATGACAGGGTGGAAGGATGTGCTGATCTCACCATAAACTATAGCCCATGACGGCACTATCTTCGTGTCTTCTGACAATTGTAACATGAACACGTGCAAAATGTGGTGAGATACAAGCTGTTATCCTAGTAAAACCTCAATATAACAATGTCTGTTCAAGAAGCTAATAATGCTGTTACCTGTTGCACTTGTGATAACAGAAAATACAAGGAATGGTAGGAAACAGAGGATGAAACTTCCAACAAGGATACAGGTCGTAACGATAGCTTTACTTCCCTTGTTCTTCTTCGCGTTAGTACCTCTTGTCACATTCATCTTAGACCTGTGAAACATGTGTTATATTCCTGTCTGAGAGTCTGTTCATTGTGAATGTGTTGTCACCCATTAATTGTTCACCGACATAAAGCTGTTAATTAGTGCCCATTAGTGCCCAGAATTCGAATTTTTGACGAATTTTTCTAATTTTTTGTTCAACTGTTCACCCAAAAACTGAAATTTTGTGAAATTTTTAATTTGTGTGGCGCGCGCTATACGTTAACATGTGATAGACGCGCAAAAAAATTCCACGCACTACTTTAGGGGGTGAACAGTTGAAAAAAAATGGAGTATAACTCTACGTCTCTCATTTCTTTTCACAATAGACGCGTCTATCTAGTTTCAAGTGGTCTTATGAAACCACCTGGAACCAGGAGAGCCACACAGTAAAACAACAATATTCTAATATTCTAGAGTTCTAGTTGAACTAAAGAAGTTGTATGCTAACAGCTAGGTAAAATTGTCTCAATTAATGTTCTTCATCATAGGTTTTTAGTGTTCATAATTCATCATAATATGTTACATTGTTTCTCACTTATTCTGCCTTTACCTCCCAGTATCAGCCACACTCACATATGCTTCTGGAAGTGAACGCCTCAGGGAACTTTATCGGGGAGTATCTTCATTTTGCGACTGAAATCAGGCGTGATATATCTCCACCCGCTCCTTTATAGACGTGGTTTATACCATGGTTGTCATGGTTACAGCTTTATAACAGTTGTCCGTGGTTACACACCTTTCAATGCTCCTTCTCCTCTTCAATACTCAGGTGCTTAACGCCCGCTGCATATTTAGGTGCATTAGCGGCCTTGTTCGCCTGCCTGTTATTCTGAATGAGCTTTATTCGACTGTTCTGGGTGTATAGACTGGAGGGACCAGTTGGAGTAGTTCCCCCACTGCTAATACTGGCCCTGGTACCACTTGTACTAATACTCTGTCGGGCTCCCCCTGAAGGGTTCGCTATACTAGCAGAACTACTGTAGAGATTAACCCGGGTCGTTCCGATATAGGCGTTCTTCGAGTAGAAGTCAGTTTTCTCGATGAATGTGCCTTTGAAGGGAGAGAGCATGAAGGCTCGGAAGGTTCTGTTGGTGTAGAAATAGATGAGGGGGTTTAGGACACAGTGAAGGGAGGAGGAGAACTCTCCATATATGGTCATAGCTGGCGTTATTACTTCACCATCTGAGGAGAGAGAGGGTTAATAAGAGGCAACTGTGATGAATATAGTATAGTGCAGTATCGGTGTCTCAGATAATCAAAGCAGTAAATAATGTTCAGCTTTAAAAAGTTTATTAAAGTTTAAGTCTACTGACTGTAATTGTCAGAACTTTCCTAAACAGCACCAGGGATGGTCTGGTTCATCTCAGTCAAACTGATCATGTAATGAGAACTGAGAAGATGACTTTAGATAGTCAACAATCTCTCTCTCTTTCTCTCTCCCTCTCTCTCTCTCTCTCTCTCTCTCTCTCTCTCTCTCTCTCTCTCTCTCTCTATCTCTCTCTTTCTTTCTTTCTCTCTCTCTCTCTCTTTCTTTCCGCCTATATATCTGAGGGAAGTGTGGAGGTGAAGTTAAAAGCAAGTTTGGTGGTGACAGGCTGTTGGGATTGTTGTCTACAGCTGCAAAATTCTGACACCTCGGTACCGTTTGACCACAACACAAACTTGTGTCTACCAGAACGTGTAAATGGTAAAATTCTCAAAATAAGGGGGCACACCATGCAAACTCCTAGGGAAAAGTTTAAGTCATGTCAGAGAGGCATTCGTTCGCTTCACATTACCGCATCATTCAACAAACTCTTTATCGCTTCACATCACATGTTGCACGTGCAAACAAGTGCTCCTTCATAAAACCACCTGCTGCGACCACGACGAAAGCAGCCCAATGCCTTATCACGTATTGTCTTGTTTGCATAGAGAAGGATGAAGGGATTGATGACAGGGTGGAAGGAAGTGCTGACCTCACCATAAACTATAGCCCATGATGGTACTATCTTCGTGTCCTCTGACAATTGGAACATGAACACGTGCAAAATGTGGTGATACAAGCTTATTATCCTAGTAAAACCTCGATGAAACAATGTTAGTTCTCTGTCAGAGCATTGGCCTGACAGTTAGTTCTAGAAGCTTTTGATGCTTGAAATGTTACCTGTTGCACTTGTGATAACAGAAAAGACAAGGAATGGTAGGAAACAGAGGATGAAACTTCCAACAAGGATACAGGTCGTAACGATAGCTTTACTTCCCTTGTTCTTCTTCGCGTTAGTCCCTCTTGTCACGTTCATCTTAGACCTGTGAAATATATGTTATGTGAGAGTCTGATATTCACTATGGATGTGTTGTCATCCATTAATTGTTCACCACCACCAATATAAAGGCCAGATAAAATTATAAAGAGATATATGATGAAATGCCGTATGAGTTCACCTATTCATTACAGCGTGTGTGTACGTGGTGTTGAGAGGTGTGCTATTGTAGGGCAACTGCCAAGGAAGTGCCCGGTTAATTGCCCTTCAATTACTACCAATTACTAGGTGAACTACACGTTGGAGAAAAGTGTAGTTTATGTTGCACCAGACTCGCTTGTAGAAAATGTGAAGAGATACACCGAGAAAAAGATACAGAGACAGAGACAGAGACAGTCAGACAGAAATAGAGACAGAGACAGATACAGAGATACACTGAGAAAAAGAGACAGAGAGACACAGAAACAGAGACAGACACAGAGACAGAGAGGTAAATACAGTGTTGTGCACAGGAAACACGATGAAATCACAAAACATTTAGTGCCCTACTGACAGCTTGTACACGCATGTCGTGATGGTTGAAAAACGGGAAAAAGAAAAAACATTGCAGAAGAAATGTATCGGTTATTTGTGGATTATTTTCTTGTGTTACTCAAAATAACATCTAGATCAATGACACTCACTTGTTTCTAACACTGCTGATGGCGATATAAAGGATTTTAGAGTAGATCCCAGAAATCACTATCATGGGGATAAAGATATACACCAGAGCGGATACAGTTGACGGCTGGATGCTTTTCTCTGTGATACCCAAAGATTTCATGGATATTTGTCTCATATAAGACTGTCCTCTCCGAACGGGCGTGTGCGACATTACCAGTCATGATCACAGTCATGTAGTATGACAATTGTCATACTACATGACTGTGATCATGACTGGTAATGTCGCACACGCCCGTTCGGAGAGGACAGTCTTATATGAGACAAATATCCGGCCAGTATTTTTCGAATATTCATGATCTCCCCCGGTCCATATTTACCTGCGATACACACGGCCCTGATGGGATCGTAATGGTAGGGGTCGAAACCAAGGAAGGGTACAACCTGGGGTGCAAAGGCTAATATCCACACAACCACACATATCACTCTCATTCTTCGTGTAGTGAGAAGCTGGGAAAGTTTAGTTTTGCAGGATTGTGTACAGTACAGTGTGACCAATACATTCCGTTCTACACCTTCTCGCTATGATATTCCCCGTCCTAGTGAACCCTATACTGGCTACCTCCCTCTCTATGTTTCCTAAAATATACGCATACGTCATCTAACCCCCTCTCTCTCTCTCCCCCCAGGACACACGTACCTCATCAAAGGGATATTTAATAACAATAGCCCGATGAACGCAGATGGTCGTCATCAACAATATTGCAGTTATTCGCAGGTACGTCACACATATTGCAACCACCCTGGGTTATATTTTGTAGGTTAGACTTGTTACTTACGTAACCCTCGCTCCGCGAGCCGGCGTAGCAATCTGACAAGGTTAGACAGGGATCACATGGTACAAGGGTGGATATAGGGTTGGAGTACGGGTTAAGCTCAGCTTGCACAACGAGCAGAGCAATACACAGGCTAATTCTCACCAGCAGAACTCCGCTCCTAGAATCCACTTATCTACAGCGGTGGATATGGCTGTAGCGGGGAAGGTGATCAAGCAGATGAGCAAATCACATACCTGCAGGGTGGTATATTAGTTAACTTAGTTCTATAATCTCGTTAAACACAAACATAGTAGAGTAATCAGTTTTCTCATGAGTTGTAGAAATATAGGTCTACAGAACTACAGATCATGTAGAGATACCATACCGTTAGATTGAAGATGAATCCTAACATAACATTGTCCAGACCATTCCATTTACGTTGTAATGACAGCGCCAGAAGTACTAGACCGTTACCTAAAGATGAGAAGGGGTTGAACAACAATTGGGTGGATGGGATGTATTAATTAATTAATTAATATTGGTTTCTTTAGACAAGGAGTGGTATTTAGTGCTCTCGCGCGGAGTTATTATTATTCAAATAGTAAGTAAACATGCTCTAGATGCAATATGCTGCTTCATCATGTCAGTGGGTAATTTTGTCAAAATTAAAGTAGACTGAAATCACTTGATTCCAATGATTATGATCTGATTAATTTAGTCGCCAGAGATAATGAGTTAATTTGTCATAAATCTGAATGAATGTGGAGATGGTAATCACTGATCCGTGATCGTAATGATTTCATCGTCTTCTACCATTTTCATAGGTCTAGTGCAATTTATAAGGCTGGATAGAATGTAACTGCCACTATAGCTCATGCTACTTACCTAGTGCAATGTAATGCTGGATAGAATGCTGAAACACTGCCTAGTTAGACTGGGCACGCAGAAGGGTTAGAACATAACAACTCATTCGACTTACCTAGTGCCCCAAGTATGGTGTAGATGAAAAACCCAAAAGACATGAGTCCTATTTCTACTGCAGACCGCCCACTTGAGACATTTAGTGAGCTCTCCAAGTAGTACGCAATATCTAACGGTTCACTATAGTTGAATCCCTTTATCATGGCTGCTAGAATAGTTGGGTCCGTGTAAACAGAGGAAATATATGTAATAGAAAGATGTCTAAAAGTAATATTTATAATCTGTTTGTGGAAAGCAATCAATTTCCACGACTAGTTTAATATCAAATCTAATGAACGACTGAGATATTTTGGAGCAAGAAGGGCGACACAAGTTACAGCAATCAATTAAAGATGCACACACACACTGTGTACTGAGGGGAGAAATATGCAATGAGAAATACCACTTCTATTACTAATAATGTTTATTGTACAATTTTGACCGATGATCTAAGTTTTCATAATGCACCGCTTTCGGCCGTTTCCGGTGGTCTAAGACACTTAAACCACCGGTTAAAATGGTCTGTTAAAACTTAGACCACTGCAAAAACACTAGTAATTGTAAAGTAAAATACCGTTGCAGTGGTATGTGAAAAATTAGACACTTGTTTTGGTTTGAGAGAGAAGGGAGAGAGAGAGAGAGAGTGAGAGTGAGAGTGAGAGATCGAGATCCTCTAGTACAAATAAAGAAACATGCTAGTTCAGGTGGTAGTTCTGATAATAGGGTGAACTCCGTAAAACAGTCTTAGTCACACGCACGAAGTGTATTCATTACGTCACTATACACGCCCTAATCCTTATCTTTTCTTCCCCCTGCAACGTGTTGCAACTATAATAGGTCACGTGATCGCGTCCTGCATCTGCTTTCCCTCTCTGCCTTCGATTCTATCTTTCCCTATCTCTCTCTCACACACATTCTCTTTCTTTATCTTTCTCTGTCTTTCTCTCTCTCTCTCTCTCTCTCTCTCTCTCTCTCTCACTCACTCTCTCTCTCTC
>AVPN01001930.1:0-17272 GCA_000695325.1 Pleurobrachia bachei | reverse complement strand
TCATCCCGGGTGATTGCCTTCGGCAATCACCCGGGCAGGGAAAAAATAACTTTTCTTACTTCAAAACTCATGCCGCTGCCCCCTTGAAAGTTAAAATGCGCTGAATAGTGAACTTAGAAGTCCCCGAATGCTCGTTAGAAGGCCTTGTGCATATGCTAATCAAACGCACATAAAATTTTAAAATAGAGGAATTATTATCAGAGGCCTTTTGCAGTTGTTATGTTGGCGCTCGTAACATAGTCTAACTAGGCAATTTAGCAGACTCACTGAAGATTCAAGCGGCCAGGATTAAAATCTTGTTGCTGGTTATTTAATTCAAAATGGCTAAATACCCAATGCAATATGGGTTGGGCCGAATTATATGCATGTTTGATTCTGTCATCAATTCCAGCGGGAAGTATACAGCTATCTTCCGCATTGTATACCCGTCTCACCTTTCTCTGGTCACCATTCTAGTTAGACGATATGGCTGAAGCGATTGGTAAGGTTGGTAAGCGGGGCAAGAAGAAGAGGGAGCTAACCGCTGAACAAAAAGACGAGTTGAGGGAGGCATTTGATCTTTTTGATTCTGATAAAGATGGGGTCATTGATTACCATGAACTCAAGGTGAGAATAACATGATTTATATCGCCCCCTGTTCATGTCCTCGATCATTTGTTGTTCTCTTTTTCATGATAACGTCCGGTATAATATAACATTTCAAATGTTGTCTACTAATCTGCTTGTTATCAGGTCGCCATGAAAGCTCTTGGATTTGATGCTAAAAAGGCAGAGGTTCTGAAGCTCATGAAGGACTACGACAGAGATGGCAGTGGAAATATGTTCTGGGAGGACTTCTTTGACATCAGTAAGCTATTTTATACAAAACTGATAAAATTCCAACGTTGCCAGCCAAACACAAACCAATCTCCCTTCCTTACTAAACCATCTCACTTTGTTCAGTGAAGTCTAAAATGCTGGAGCGAAACCCGGAGGAAGAGATAAAGAAGGCATTTACACTATTTGATGATGAAGGGTGTGTGATCATTTGTGTAGCATTTTCATAGCATGCTTTAGTTGAGTGGGACTACGAAACCAAGTTGCACTTTGATTTCCTGTTCCCTCTATCGTCATGTTTCTATCTTTCTCTGTCTCGCCAACATGTTATATTATTCCCTACCCTACACACATCATCTTAACACAGGACTGGAAAGATAACACTACGGAATCTCCGACGAGTTGCCCGAGAACTGGGTGAGAACATGACTGAGGAGGAGCTCCGGGCAATGATTGATGAATTTGATACCAGTGGAACCGGAGAAAGTGAGTTTTGATCTGATCTCCCCTGTCATCTGCATCTGTCTCTATTAACTGATTAACTTATGTTCGTTAACATGAATAGATGTGATTTGATTAGAATTGGATTCTCTATTGGTTGAGATTGATTTGCCCACCAACTGCAACACTGTTATTGTGACGCGCGCGGCTGTGTTCCAATACAAAGTGCAGCTGTCAGCACTGCGTGGCGGGACCGTGGGAATATTGAGTGGGATGGGGTCCAAATTAACGGCCAGTCATCCCCCCATTGTTTTCTTCTGAGTCCTATGAAATGTTAACTCCTAATTAATTTCAGTTGACTTGAACAGATTCACAAGCATCATGATAGGGGATCACTGAAGAAACGAATTTACCGCTGCAGAGACCTAGATGTACAATATGGAATGTGATATGTTTTTACATTTGTATAAATTCAGACTAATAATATACAATCTATCTTTATTATATATCCAACACATTTAACAATTGTCTTGATTCTCCAAACATCTTCCCTTTTCCCATCGGGGTTGCCCATAATAATGTCCTAATTATTCGAACTCTTCTTTGTAGCAAGGACATGGTTAAAAAGAAATCAAAGAGATTCAAAGCTACAGTGGTGAAGGCACCTTCCCCTCAGGAAATAGAAGGTAACTATTAATTCTAATTCTCTCCCTATTTGTCTCTTTGCAGCGGCTCTGACAGGCCCTCTTTTTACAATGCACCCCTCTCACCCTCCCTCTCACCCTCCCTTCTCACCCTCTCAGTATCCCAGGAGTCCATTGTACAGAGATCCATACATCCTGATGAGATTCTACCTGCACCGAGCCCTCCTCCCCCTGTCTTCATAGCACCTGCTTATCCGAATGTGGTAGGTTTATTTTGACATTACATTTTTGACATTACACGCATCCCGCCATTTCTAAAGGAGGGCGAGTATAGTGCCTTGTTGAGTAAGTGGTGCCCGTATTTAATCCCCTTTATTTGCTCTTCTTTAACGAATCACTAATGACTTAGACTTGACAACATTTAGAAATAGAGAAATCGTCCAGAGAGAGGGAGAGAAAGAGAGATGGAGAAAGACAGGGAAAGAGATGGTATATAGTTGTTCAGAGAGAAAGAAAGAAAGAAATCTGTAAACAGATGGCCCAACAAATGCTAGTCATTGATTCACCACTTTGATCGCCACCGCAAACAAAGCAAACATGTCGATTTGGATAAATCTAAAGCGGTGCTGGTCTCTTGCAGGGTAAACGGGTACCCGCGGCCCATCAAATTGGAGATCAATGACATGGTTTATTAGCACCCATATCACCTGTTTACGATTTTCTTTCTTCATTTTTTCTCTTACAACACATATATATCCGTTCTATCATGAAATATACTTGATTGATAATATAACTTTGTTGATTTAAACGATCACAGTGACGAAACATTATACCTTACCTACCTATCCTAAACAAATACACATTTTCACTTGATACATCATTCTTCCGCCGTACCCTTGTGTTCATTGGCTGTGAAATTGCTGTGTAATGAGCAATGACTCTGCTTCATACCAGCCCCTCAATGGGCTGGAACAGCTTCGAAGTAGAAAAATAAGTGCAATGAGGAATGTAATTGGATAAACCTCATGGAGTTATTGGTTTCCCACTATATGAACGCAACCGCGAATAGCGGAGGGGAACTGTCTGGCGCCGTAGACCCCAACTGAGCGCACTCTCGTGTTGCGAATCAATTTGGGGTCTTGGGCCACGAGGGGGTGGGGTTTTATGCTCATTGTTTCACTACAGTGTATATATGGGCCTTTATGGCGCCTGTCTTCTGCAGTTGATTAGGTGATGTAGATGCTATCTTCCTTCCATCAACTGCATCCTTTACGCGTTTAACCGTTCTACCATTGATAACTTTATTGATATAAACGATCACACTGACGAAATCGACTAAGTACACGACGTGTCCTAAACAAATACACATGTTCTCTTGTTACACTGTTTTCTTCTACCAGGCCACCGTCGTGTAAACACATAAACCACATGGAGACAGCTTCCAGGAAATGTCAGCAGCATGGACGCTTTTAATTTATCTTTCCCTCTCTCTCTCTCCTTCAGTCTATCTCTCTCACTCTCTTTCTTTCTTTCTTATTGTTCTCTATTTTTTGTCGCCAAGTTGAAACATAGAACGATTAAGAATTATGCAATGAAGGTCATTGTTTTGTTAAACAACACTGTTGGGCCATCTGTTGAACTTCAGCTTCTTATATTGCTGTTGCCACCGCTATATTTCACACTTTGTTTCATTCTGATTTCTAACAACCGGCGCTTCACTAACCGGCGGGGAGAGCTATTCGTTGTACTTTTAGTTAAAGTAACAAACTCTCTCGGCCCTATTTAAGATGAATTCAACTGATGGTCCGGATCAGAAAACACAATCAGATATCTGGATCTATCTTAGTGGTGGGGTTGCTCTTACTGGTCTCTTCTTTAATACTGTCTCCATCGCTTACTTTTTCCTCCTCCGAATGTAAGTTATTAGTTATTTACTGGGATTTAGCCTATCCACACTTATTATTAAGAACAGCGCTTCTTTGTTTCAGTTTACAACAATATGACACTATATTAACTTGCAGGCAGAGTCTAGGTAACAGGATCCTCCTCCTTCTCAACTCGATTGATACCCTGGTCTGTTTGTTCACCTTTCTGGAGGTGACAACACGGTGGCTGGTCTACCGGTCCCCTGAATACATCACCAGGGACATAACCCCTTCCTACGAGGCCAAGGTCTACTCCTTCATGACCTTCCTAATCCTAGTTAGACTGACTGGGGAGCTAAGTGCCCTGGCAACATGTATCCTCACAATTACCCGTTTCCTGGGGGTTTGGAAACCTTTCTTTTTTATCCGGGAGAAAGCCATCGCTGGAGCGGTTGGTGTTTATATCATTATCATGTTACCATGTGTGACCGTCCGTACCTACTCCTACGCTCAATCCTATGTCACACCCCCTGAACCACCCACTACTGACAACACTGAGTTTGTGTTCTCCGTCCTCCGCTACACAATCTTCCTCTTCTCAGTACTCCTTGTTGCCATAACAACCGTGTTAACTATAATCCTCCTGAGACGAGCACACAACACGACGGTTAACCAGCAGCGCCGGTTGTCCCTGGCTGACCCTGCTGCAGATAGGGTGGTCCAACAGACACGACGTGCTACAATTACAACTGTCATCCTGGCAGTATCCTTCCTTGTTTGGAACTCTATTAACGGAGCTATGCTAGTGATACACCTACACAACAAGGATCTAGTAACCAGGGATACCTATCACCTTGTTATCTGGCTGGCACTCCCTCTAAACTCAGCTCTAAACCCATTGATATACCTGTGCAGGATGAGAAAACTTAGGAAGTTCCTGTGGTATGTTCTACTCCGGTATCTGTGTTGTAGGGAGAGTGATAATCTCACTGAACCCTATGTTTGGGATGTGCACACTAGTAGACGGATATCAGTGTTACCCCCCTCTAAGAAGAACAGTGTGCCTACTACCGGCCGGTCTCCTAGGACATCTTGTGTCACCACACCAATACCAAGGACAATGGGTAATGTGTGCAGAAGAGTGGTAGTGAACAGTGGAAACCAGTACCCGAACAGAGCTGTAATGTTGGCTATTGTAGAAAGAGCAGTCAACAATCCCAATGTGTGTGCAGTTAATAATACATGTCCTGATAATACTTGAATTTTTAATTATTTAACAACCAAAACTCAGTTGTTTCAATTCATCTGTCTATATCTGTCTTTGAATCTTCTCTCTGTGTCCCTATCTGAGACGAGTAGTGCCGCGTTATTATAGGACACCTTGGCTGTTGAGCGTGTATAGCAAATCGAAAGCCTGAGATCAGGGAGAGTGAGAGAGAGAGGGAGAAAGAAGGAGAGGGAGAGGCAGATCAGAGAGTACAGGCAGACAGAAAAACCACGCGGGGGAGACAGGGATTCAGAAAGGTAGTAAGTAATAAAGACATCAGGGGAGCAGCTCAATATATTACACCTAGATATCTCATGCTCTCAAGCTCTAATGATCATTGCACGAGTATCTTATACACTGTTCAATCCAATACATTGTACTAGTCTGAAACCTGCTTTTTCAACTGTGCTGAATCTGGAACACGTCTTCTTAACTGTACGTTTTGTTGGAACAGATCCCCGCACTGACTCATTTAAAATTAAAGTCTACAAAGAAGACTGAATAAATTGATTGTTGTGTTTCAGATGGACAATATTCTAAAGGTCCTGCAACAGCCCAATGAGACCATGTACCAGGGACTCAGTCAGAGAGCACAAAATGAGCTCAGCCCCCAGGAGGTATAATAATCTTCTGATATATTAACTTAGCTACTATACTTATCTCAATATCTCATCTAACTATCATTGCTTGGTTTACAGAATTGAGCAGTCGACTACTTAGCTTCTAATTCTAATCTGATTTTCTCTAGGTACGTGAGCTAAGAGAGTTGTTCAGTATTTTTGACATTGGAGGTACAGGTCGGCTCACTTTCCCAGTCCTTCGCAAATCTCTCCGTACTATGGGTTTTAATGCTGACGATAGAGAACTCATGGGAGCCATCGGTTAGTACAGAAAGCTAATACATAGCTGTCACAGCATTGGCCTGACCACATTCTGATTTCTCTCAAATAAGTTCTGCACACGGAGCGTGCGAGAACTGTCATAACTCATGGTCAGAGCATTGACCAGACAGATAAATAACCCCATTGGTTAATAAGATAACAGATTTTAAAGATTGAACCATTTTTAAATGTTTCGGCAATAGGCAAGCAATGCTTCATGTAAAAAGGAAATATTCTGATATTCTGCTTGTAAACTTCCATAGCAGGCCTTCACCCCACAAAGCACATACGCATAATAATCACATGAACATGATAATCAAATGAACATGATAAGCACTTTGTTGATCTGTATTCTGATTCGGAATACCCTTCGAGGTATTTAAAACTGCTGAAGTTTTGAGAATTCGAAAGAGACTCTTATCTGAAGCGTCACCGATCAAATATTGTACTTCAAATCACTGTCTTATGTATGCTTTCGGCATTTACCCGAAAAAGGAACTTGGGCACGTCACGCCCATCATGTTCGCACACCCGCGAAAGGAATTGATATCCTAGCTTGGCCATCCGGTTATTACGAAAGTGTCAAACATCCGGGATATCCAGGATATCATTATCCGGGTTATCCGAGATTATAAATACCCCCAAGCAATGCTTCATGTAAAAAGGATTATTCTGAAGGCTGCTTGTAACCTAACAAAGCACATACGTATGAATAATCACATACGCGTGATGTATGCACTTTTCAGGACACACGTGTTGTTAATCTGTCTCTCTGATTGGTAACGCTTGCGTCCTACAACAAACTTATTTAATTCTGATGTGGTCCACTCTCACTTGGTTGTTCTTGCATATTTGAGATCCATTTCATATGGCTTGTTGGCGCCAGTCACCTCTCTTGTTTTGCCGCACTATACTCAGCTCCGTTTTATTCAACTGTTCCCCCTCAATTCGCAGGCTTCGTGGCCACGGTGTAGGGGTGTAGGGGTGACTGCGTCACCAACCTCAATTATTGTGCAGATTCGTTTTGGACGCCTAAGAAAGTTTCACAATTTCACGAGTACGTTTGGGGGAACAGTTGAAAAAAATAGACTTTATGCACAGGAGTTGTAAGGGTGACTGGCCTCTAAAGTCGGATTTTTTGAAGTTGTCACCCCACCGGGTGGCACGCGAGTTTTTATTTGCGCGTCAGAATCTTGTTTTGGTTGTCAGGCCTTTGTTTCTCAGCCAATTTGGTCAAACCAAAGTTTTACGGACTCCCAAAATTATGCTCTTTCCGGTGATACCCGGTTTTTTGCCGGAAAGTGAGAGCAAGTTTGGGTTGTCACGTGCAAATACGACGCCGCGCGACAAAAGGGGGGTGACAACTTCAAAAAATCCGACTTTAGTTAAGTTATTTGCTTGAGCAAACAATGATAAAAACGCCAGGTGTATTTAACTTACTTCATCTAGAGATTCAATGAAAGAACAAAATGAAACTAAAGCCTTCTCCGATCCTGAGCGGTTGGGTAAGGAAACCCCCGTGACCTCCACAGTACCCTTGGAAAGATACTTCGAAGAGCTCGGATTTGGTTGGGCCCAGATAATAATTTGGACGGCACTATTTATTTCATGTGGAGCAGATTTAGTACAACTTCTCCTGACCTCCTTGACCATTACACAGATACAGTGTGACTGGAACCTTGGCAGCGTTTTTGAGACGTTGCTTACTTCTTCCTCGTTCATCGCTTTTGCACTGGGAAGTATCCTGTTCGGCTCCGCTCCCGATAAATATGGCCGGAAAAGGGTTCTTATCATCTCTCTTTCAACCATGATCCTAGCCGGACTGGTGACAGCTGTTTCCCCCAACAAGTATATTTACTTGATTTCCCGGGTCATTGCAGGTTTTTGCATAAGTTCAAATATTACCACCGAATTTGTGTATATCGGGGAGGTGGTAGGTTCTAAGTTCAGGGAATTCGGAGCTACGGGTCTAAACATCTTTTGGACCTTGGGTGTTTTGCTTCAGGGGATTTCCGCGTGGGCCCTCCTCAGTACCATAGGGTGGCGATGGTTTTCTGCGTTGATGTGTGTTCCTGCGATGATTCCCCTAGCTGGACTCCTCCTTATTCCCGAGTCACCCCGATATCTAGTGGTTAGTGGGGAACGCCGGGCAGCGGAGGAGGCGTTAAAGTGGTTATTTGAGAAGAACGGAGTGGAATACCCATTGGAATGGAGTTTGGAAACATTTCAAAATCAGGCCCGAGGTCGGCTTTCCGATTTGTTTATTCCACAGTTTAGAAGGGATACGCTGATTATTACCATAATTTACAGTGGTCTTCTCTATGTTGTCTATGCAATTGATGATATGGCGCCTCTCATCCTCAGCGAAACGACCAGTTGCGGAAACACAGAATCAACTCCCTATAACACAACTGCCAACTATACCATGACACCTACTCCTTCTGGAGATTGTGTGGTTGCGGATGCCTCCAGTTACCTCGAATATAACATGGTCTTCTCAGCTGAGATCCCTGGAGCTTTGCTTGGGCTAGCTGTTGGGAAGTATATCGGCCGAAAGAACCCAATTAGGGTGCTCCTAGGTATTCACTTCCTATGTGTGGCTCTTCTCATGATCAACTGTCTATCGACCACTGCAATTACAATCATCTTGTACTTCGTGCGATTGACCGAATTCGCTGGTGTAGTTCTATGGTGGTTTATAGCCGGTGATATATACCCAACCGTTATCAGTAGCACCGCCATCAACTTCACCTACTTTTTCTCTAAGCTCGCTGGTTCTTTCTCCTCCTTCTTCGCCTACTATGTCTACCTGTACGACCCGAAACTGTCGGTGGTGACTATGGCGGTAGCGGCCCTTTTATCGCTCACAGGAGCCCTGGCACTGAATAAAGAAACAAGGGGAACAGAGACACAGGCTGTTATAGTGAGGGATGACAAAAAGGAAAATGGATCCGAATGTATGATAATCAATAATCTTGGTGTTAAATCCTTGTAATATCTGGCACCTAAGACCCGCGATCTGTTGTTCATACCATGAGAAGACCGTCTGAAAAAGTTTAAAACTCTGAAGCGTCACCAATCAGATATTGTAGATGTATTTCATAGTGTCTTTATAATTATTTTGCTTCAAATCACTGTCTTATTAATTAGTCACATGAGTCATAAAAACGCACTGAATTAACGACTTCGCTGTCAGGCCAATCCTCTTACCACAGTTCTCGTGCGCTCCGTGTGCAGAACTTATTTGAGAGAAACGAGAATGGGTCAGGCCAATGCTCTGAAAGAGACTTCGAGGACGCAAATATAGATACTTTTAAAGCAAATATGCTAATGATGTCATCTAGATTCTGGACGTATGCTCCCGGCATTAAATAGGGAAATGAACACAATTACCATCTACAACTGCAATGACCCCCTGCATTTTTCAGCTGATTGTGGTATAGAGGTCCGGGAGGGGATCACATTTCCCCAGTTTGTCGATATTGTACTGATAGAGCAGGGTGACAGTTTTGATGTTTACGAGGAGCTTATGTCAGGTTTCACCGCCATGGACATAGGTTAGTAGGTCCAGTATTAGTAGTTAGTAGTTGGTGTTTAGTATTGGAGGTCTGGATTCTCTTGTGGCATGTGTTTCTTGGCCAATTTGGTCAAACCAAAGTTTTACGGACTCCCAAAATTATGCTCTTTCCGGTGATACCCGGTTTTTTGCCGGAAAGTGAGAGCAAGTTTGGGTTGTCACGTGCAAATACGACACGCCGCGCGACAAAAGGGGGGTGACAACTTCAAAAAATCCGACTTTAGTTAAGTTATTTGCTTGAGCAAACAATGATAAAAACGCCAGGTGTATTTAACTTACTTCATCTAGAGATTCAATGAAAGAACAAAATGAAACTAAAGCCTTCTCCGATCCTGAGCGGTTGGGTAAGGAAACCCCCGTGACCCCCACAGTACCCCTGGAAAGATACTTCGAAGAGCTCGGATTTGGTTGGGCCCAGATAATAATTTGGACGGCACTATTTATTTCATGTGGAGCAGATTTAGTACAACTTCTCCTGACCTCCTTGACCATTACACAGATACAGTGTGACTGGAACCTTGGCAGCGTTTTTGAGACGTTGCTTACTTCTTCCTCGTTCATCGCTTTTGCACTGGGAAGTATCCTGTTCGGCTCCGCTCCCGATAAATATGGCCGGAAAAGGGTTCTTATCATCTCTCTTTCAACCATGATCCTAGCCGGACTGGTGACAGCTGTTTCCCCCAACAAGTATATTTACTTGATTTCCCGGGTCATTGCAGGTTTTTGCATAAGTTCAAATATTACCACCGAATTTGTGTATATCGGGGAGGTGGTAGGTTCTAAGTTCAGGGAATTCGGAGCTACGGGTCTAAACATCTTTTGGACCTTGGGTGTTTTGCTTCAGGGGATTTCCGCGTGGGCCCTCCTCAGTACCATAGGGTGGCGATGGTTTTCTGCGTTGATGTGTGTTCCTGCGATGATTCCCCTAGCTGGACTCCTCCTTATTCCCGAGTCACCCCGATATCTAGTGGTTAGTGGGGAACGCCGGGCAGCGGAGGAGGCGTTAAAGTGGTTATTTGAGAAGAACGGAGTGGAATACCCATTGGAATGGAGTTTGGAAACATTTCAAAATCAGGCCCGAGGTCGGCTTTCCGATTTGTTTATTCCACAGTTTAGAAGGGATACGCTGATTATTACCATAATTTACAGTGGTCTTCTCTATGTTGTCTATGCAATTGATGATATGGCGCCTCTCATCCTCAGCGAAACGACCAGTTGCGGAAACACAGAATCAACTCCCTATAACACAACTGCCAACTATACCATGACACCTACTCCTTCTGGAGATTGTGTGGTTGCGGATGCCTCCAGTTACCTCGAATATAACATGGTCTTCTCAGCTGAGATCCCTGGAGCTTTGCTTGGGCTAGCTGTTGGGAAGTATATCGGCCGAAAGAACCCAATTAGGGTGCTCCTAGGTATTCACTTCCTATGTGTGGTATCAACTGTCTATCGACCACTGCAATTACAATCATCTTGTACTTCGTGCGATTGACCGAATTCGCTGGTGTAGTTCTATGGTGGTTTATAGCCGGTGATATATACCCAACCGTTATCAGTAGCACCGCCATCAACTTCACCTACTTTTTCTCTAAGCTCGCTGGTTCTTTCTCCTCCTTCTTCGCCTACTATGTCTACCTGTACGACCCGAAACTGTCGGTGGTGACTATGGCGGTAGCGGCCCTTTTATCGCTCACAGGAGCCCTGGCACTGAATAAAGAAACAAGGGGAACAGAGACACAGGCTGTTATAGTGAGGGATGACAAAAAGGAAAATGGATCCGAATGTATGATAATCAATAATCTTGGTGTTAAATCCTTGTAATATCTGGCACCTAAGACCCGCGATCTGTTGTTCATACCATGAGAAGACCGTCTGAAAAAGTTTAAAACTCTGAAGCGTCACCAATCAGATATTGTAGATGTATTTCATAGTGTCTTTATAATTATTTTGCTTCAAATCACTGTCTTATTAATTAGTCACATGAGTCATAAAAACGCACTGAATTAACGACTTCGCTGTCAGGCCAATCCTCTTACCACAGTTCTCGTGCGCTCCGTGTGCAGAACTTATTTGAGAGAAACGAGAATGGGTCAGGCCAATGCTCTGAAAGAGACTTCGAGGACGCAAATATAGATACTTTTAAAGCAAATATGCTAATGATGTCATCTAGATTCTGGACGTATGCTCCCGGCATTAAATAGGGAAATGAACACAATTACCATCTACAACTGCAATGACCCCCTGCATTTTTCAGCTGATTGTGGTATAGAGGTCCGGGAGGGGATCACATTTCCCCAGTTTGTCGATATTGTACTGATAGAGCAGGGTGACAGTTTTGATGTTTACGAGGAGCTTATGTCAGGTTTCACCGCCATGGACATAGGTTAGTAGGTCCAGTATTAGTAGTTAGTAGTTGGTGTTTAGTATTGGAGGTCTGGATTCTCTTGTGGCATGTACAACATCTGTTTCAGTGAAGGTGGGATGTTTCAGTAAAACCATGGGATGAATTCACCCCGTGAGCTAGCGTAGAGCGGGAATTTCATGTCATGGGAATTGGGTTGAACAGTGTTCATTGAACACCGTGGTATTTGATCACTAACTAATTGCTTTATTCTTCAGATCGTAATGGAAAGATAACGGTTGAATCATTAAAGAAATTGAGCGAGAATTTAGGTAAGACTAAGTTGTACGTGTCGTATGTATTATTTGGTTTTAAGATTATTAGCCGAAGGATATAATCATTGTTATGTCATAACTCCGTGACGTCGCTGCTATAATAGCTCAAAACAATATGGTAACTATGACAACGGTTACATAATTGCCCCCCCCCCGTTGTTCAGATGAGGACCTAACGCTGGCAGAGCTCGAGGATATGATTAAAGAGGCAGATACCTCGGGGAACGGGGAGGTGTCTCACAGGGAGTTTATATCTGTCATGCTGAAAACCAACCTGTTTAGAGGGACCACCGCCAACCTTAAACACACTGACTAGAGGGAGTCACCATGACAACACTCGGCAAAAGGGGCATGCTTGTAATCTGTACTATATATCGCCTACCGGGTATAATTTATCTACTTATTACTTAACATGTTGAAATTTCAGGGATGTTGAAACACTTGTAGAAAACCATTTTTTTATTTGTAAATAGAACTGTTAATGTGATGTTGAAAGTTATAAATTCCCAAGTTTAATATTACAACTGTTTCTCTCTCTCTCTCTCTCTCTCTCTCTCTCTCTCTCTCTCTCTCTGAACTGTCATGACTCATGGTCAGAGCATTGACCAGACAGATAAATAACCCCATTGGTTAGTAAAATAACAGATTATAAAGATTGAACCATTTTTAAATGTTTCGGCAATAGGCAAGCAATGCTTCATATAAAAAGGAAATATTCTGATATTCTGCTTGTAATCTTCCATAGCAGGCCTTCACCTCACAAAGCACATAATAATCACATGAACATGATAATCACATGAACATGATAATCACTTTGTTGATCTGTCTCTCTCATTCGGAATACCCTTCGAGGTATTACTATTTAAAACTGCTGAAGTTTTAGAATTCGAAAGTGACTCTTATCTGAAGCGTCACCGAACAGATATTGTAGTTGTATATTTCGTAGTGTCTTAATCTTTACTTTGCTTCAAATCACTGTCTTATGTATGCTTTCGGAATTTACCCGAAAAAGGAACTTGGGCACGTCACGCCCATCATGTTCGCACACCCGCGAAAGGAATTGATATCCTAGCTTGGCCATCCGGTTATTACGAAAGTGTCAAACATCCGGGATATCCAGGATATCATTATCCGGGTTATTCGGGATTATAAATACCCCCTAGGCAAGCATTGCTTCATGTAAAAAGGATTATTCTGAAGGCTGCTTGTAACCTAACAAAGCACATACGTATGAATAATCACATACGCGTGATAAGCATTTTTCAGGACACACGTGTTGTTAATCTGTCTCTCTGATTGGTAACGCTTGCGTCCTACAACAAACTTATTTAATTCTGATGTGGTCCACTCTCACTTGGTTGTTCTTGCATATTTGAGATCCATTTCATATGGCTTGTTGGCGCCAGTCACCTCTCTTGTTTTGCCGCACTATACTCAGCTCCGTTTTATTCAACTGTTCCCCCTCAATTCGCAGGCTTCGTGGCCGCGCTTTGCGTCACCAACCTCAATTATTGTGCAGTACAGATTCGTTTTGGACGCCTATCGATATAGATTGTTAACGTGTGGTGTGCACGTCAAAAATTGAAAGTTTCACAATTTCACGAGTTTGGGGAACAGTTGAAATAAATGGACTTTATGCACAGGAGTTGTAAGAGTGACTGGCCTCTAGTTAAGTTATTTGCTTGAGTAAACAATGGTAAAAACGCCAGGTGTATTTAACTTACTTCGTCTAGAGATTCAATGAAAGAGCAAAATGAAACTAAAGCCTTCTCCGATCCTGAGCGGTTGGGTAAGGAAACCCCCGTGACCCCCACAGTACCCCTGGAAAGATACTTCGAAGAGCTCGGATTTGGTTGGGCCCAGATAATAATTTGGACGGCACTATTTATTTCATGTGGAGCAGATTTAGTACAACTTCTCCTGACCTCCTTGACCATTACACAGATACAGTGTGACTGGAACCTTGGCAGCGTTTTTGAGACGTTGCTTACTTCTTCCTCGTTCATCGCTTTTGCACTGGGAAGTATCCTGTTCGGCTCTGCTCCCGATAAATATGGCCGGAAAAGGGTTCTAATCATCTCTCTTTCAACGATGATCCTAGCCGGACTGGTCACAGCTGTTTCACCCAATAAGTATATCTACTTGATTTCCCGGGTCATTGTAGGTTTTTGCATAAGTTCAAATATTACCACCGAATTTGTGTATATCGGGGAGGTGGTAGGTTCTAAGTTCAGGGAATTCGGAGCCACCGGTCTAAACGTCTTTTGGACCTTGGGTGTTTTGCTCCAGGGGATTTCCGCGTGGGCCCTCCTCAGTACCATAGGGTGGCGATGGTTTTCTGCGTTGATGTGTGTTCCTGCGATGATTCCCCTGGCTGGTCTCCTCCTTATTCCCGAGTCACCCCGATATCTAGTGGTTAGTGGAGAACGCCAGGCAGCTGAGGCGGCGTTGAAGTGGTTATTTGACAGAAACGGAGTAGAATACCCATCGGAATGGAGTTTAGAAACATTTCAAAATCAGGCCCGAGGTCGGCTTTCCGATTTGTTTATTCCACAGTTTAGAAGGGATACGCTGATTATTACCATAATTTACAGTGGTCTTCTCTATGTTGTCTATGCAATTGATGACATGGCGCCTCTCATTCTCAGCGAAACGACCAGTTGTGGAAACACAGAATCAACCCCCTATAACACAACTGCCAACTATACCATGACACCTACTGCTGCTGGAGATATAACCGATTGTGTGGTTGCGGATGCATCCAGTTACCTCGAATATAACATGGTATTCTCAGCTGAGATCCCTGGAGCTTTGCTTGGGCTGGCTGTTGGGAAGTATATAGGCCGGAAGAACCCAATTAGGGTGCTCCTAGGTATTCACTTCCTATGTGTAACTCTTCTCATGATCAACTGTCTATCGACCACTGCAATTACAATCATCTTGTACTTCGTGCGGTTGACCGAATTCGCTGGGGTAGTTCTATGGTGGTTTATAGCAGGTGATATATACCCAACTGTTATCAGCAGCACCGCCATCAACTTCACCTACTTTTTCTCCAAGCTCGCTGGTTCTTTCTCCTCCTTCTTCGCCTACTACGTCTACCTGTACGACCCGAAACTGTCGGTGGCGACTATGGCGGTAGCGGCCCTACTATCGCTCACAGGAGCCCTGGCACTGAATAAAGAAACAAGGGGAACAGAGACACAGGCTGTTATTATAAGGGATGACAAAAAGGAAAATTTATCCGAATGTATGATTATGAAAAATCATGGTGTTATATCTGGCACCTAAGATCCGCAATCTGTTGTTCATACCATCAGAAGACCGTCTGTTAAAGTTCAAAACTATAACAGAAGTTTTGAGAACTCAAAAGTGACAAGTGGCTCTGAAGCGTCACCAATCGGATAATGTATAGTTGTATATTTCGTAGTGTCTTAATAATTACTTTGCTTCAAATCACTGTCTTATTAATTAGTTACATGAGTCATAAAAACGCACTCAATTATGAAACGACTTCGAGGACGCGCTGTCAGGCCAATGCTCTGACCACAGTTCTCTGATAGAGGACGCTAATACAAATGTGCTAATAATATCATTTGGACTCTGGGCGTATGCCGTATGCTTCCGGCATTAACTCGGGAAAGAACCACAATTACCATCGATTAATGACCCCCTGCATATTTCAGCTGATTGTGGTATAGAGGTTCGGGAGGGGATCACATTTCCCCAGTTTGTTGATATTGTACTGATAGAGCAGGGTGACAGTTTCGATGTGTACGAGGAACTAATGTCAGGGTTCACCGCCATGGACATAGGTTAGTACATAGTTAGTTCTCAGTTGGTGACATAGACACCTGGTGGTCACCAATGTTAGTACTCATTAGGTCCAGTATTAGGGGTCTGGATTATCTTATATGTTAGGGGGAGGGGGGGTGGGGTGGGGTGGGGTGTGGGTCGGCTTGATGTGAAAGATTGGTTAAAAACCATGTTGTCATGGGATGAACATTGAACACCACGTGGTATTTGGTCACTAACTAATTGTTTTATTCTTCAGATCGTAATGGTAAAATAACTGTTGAATCATTAAAGAAACTGAGCGAGAATTTAGGTAAGACTAAGATGTCGTATTATTTGGTTTCTTTATGAATTCATGAACGATAATCATTGTCATGTCGTAACTCCATGACGCGTCTGCTATAATATAACTGAAAACAATATGGTAACTATGACAACGGTTACGTAATTGGTATTGCCATGACAACCCCCCTTATTGTTCAGATGAGGACCTAACGCTGGCAGAGCTGGAAGATATGATTAAAGAGGCAGACACCTCAGGGAACGGGGAGGTGTCTCACAGGGAGTTCATATCTGTCATGTTGAAAACCAACCTGTTTAGAGGGACCACCGCCAACCTCAAACACACTGACTAGATCAGGGAGCTTGTTACCATGACAACACGGCAAAAGGGGCATCCTTCTGCCTTCATCTTTGTAATCTTTATATTGGTCACCTGGAATAATCTATCTAACAGGTCGAGATTTCAGGGACGTTGAAACACTTTTAGAAAACCATTTTTATTTGTAAATAGTACTTTGTTAATGTGATGTTGAAAGTTATAAATTCCCAACTTTAATAGACGTTTATTATTACGTCAATCATCCCTCGCACTCTCTCTCTCTCTCTCTCTCTCTCTCTCTCTCTCCCTCTCTCCCTCTCTCTCTCCCTCTCCTTCTCACACTCACGTGTAGCTGGTAGCCGAAGTGCGTGCACCAGGCACATGGTTTAGTATTACTTAGACGAACGGCTGGTAAATATAGATCTTGTCACATGAGCAGTCATCATTGGGAGAGGGATTCTCTTTTGTAACTTCTCCATTTAGCACTTGTTATTCCTATCTTTCTTTCCTTCTCTGTGTATCTCTTTCTTTAGTCTTGAGCTTTCTAGATCTCCCTGACGAGGTGGGAGATCGTTTATCCAATCCAAAATATCTAATAGCTTGTTGGAAACATGTTTCCGAGAGAGACATAGTCACATGCCTTTCTCTCTCTCTCTCTCTCTCTCACTCTCTCTCCCTCACTCTCTCTCTCTCTCTCTCTCTCTCT
>AVPN01001929.1:0-17235 GCA_000695325.1 Pleurobrachia bachei | reverse complement strand
CGCCTACTATAGAAGGATGGAAAAGTATGAAAATGAAATCAACTGGAATGGATTTTTCGATTCTCTTTACTGCCGGGTTATTCGCCACTATAAAGAGCTATCTGAAAAAGACCTTTCGCTAGTGCTACCAGCCATGATCAATACTATAACAAGCCCACACTATTTACGTCCTGCTTCTGATGGCGCATGCGACTTGTACTTCAAAATGTGGAACAATTCTGAACCAAATCCTTTGACAACCGCTAGAACAAGCTTCATGTACGCCAGTACAATGTCGGTGAGTGTATAGGATTTTGAATTTGATGTGATGAGTGTTGATAACAAAGCACAATATGTTTCTAGATATTCTAGAAATCCAAAAATCCTTATTTTTACAGGGTGGATCTCCGGAAGTTGATGATTTTTTCTATTTTTCTGACTCCACGTGGCCTGACAACCCGTATAACCCGTACTATAACGCGCTCAAGGCTGTGAAGACAGAACAGACTACATCAATAAATCCCTACGAAATGATGATGTCTATGTTCACGCAGAAACGGCTCGTGAATCATCAGTCAACGAAGATGAAGGACAAAGCAAACGCTCTTCATAGAAATAAAAAGTTTGAAGATGCGATAAAAATGTATACTGAAGCGATTAAGGAAGCACATAAGGAATCCAGAAAAACTGAGTAAGAGAAATAATTCCTTAAATAAGAGAAATAAGCCCCTGAGTAAGAGAAATAAGCCCCTGAGTAAGAGAAATAAGCCCCTGAGTAAGAGAAATAAGCCCCTGAGTAAGAGAAATAAGCCCCTGAGTAAGAGAAATAAGCCCCTGAGTAAGAGAAATAAGCCCCTGAGTAAGAGAAATAAGCCCCTGAGTAAGAGAAATAAGCCCCTGAGTAAGAGAAATAAGCCCCTGAGTAAGAGAAATAAGCCCCTGAGTAAGAGAAATAAGCCCCTGAGTAAGAGAAATAAGCCCCTGAGTAAGAGAAATAAGCCCCTGAGTAAGAGAAATAAGCCCCTGAGTAAGAGAAATAAGCCCCTGAGTAAGAGAAATAAGCCCCTGAGTAAGAGAAATAAGCCCCTGAGTAAGAGAAATAAGCCCCTGAGTAAGAGAAATAAGCCCCTGAGTAAGAGAAATAAGCCCCTGAGTAAGAGAAATAAGCCCCTGAGTAAGAGAAATAAGCCCCTGAGTAAGAGAAATAAGCCCCTGAGTAAGAGAAATAAGCCCCTGAGTAAGAGAAATAAGCCCCTGAGTAAGAGAAATAAGCCCCTGAGTAAGAGAAATAAGCCCCTGAGTAAGAGAAATAAGCCCCTGAGTAAGAGAAATAAGCCCCTGAGTAAGAGAAATAAGCCCCTGAGTAAGAGAAATAAGCCCCTGAGTAAGAGAAATAAGCCCCTGAGTAAGAGAAATAAGCCCCTGAGTAAGAGAAATAAGCCCCTGAGTAAGAGAAATAAGCCCCTGAGTAAGAGAAATAAGCCCCTGAGTAAGAGAAATAAGCCCCTGAGTAAGAGAAATAAGCCCCTGAGTAAGAGAAATAAGCCCCTGAGTAAGAGAAATAAGCCCCTGAGTAAGAGAAATAAGCCCCTGAGTAAGAGAAATAAGCCCCTGAGTAAGAGAAATAAGCCCCTGAGTAAGAGAAATAAGCCCCTGAGTAAGAGAAATAAGCCCCTGAGTAAGAGAAATAAGCCCCTGAGTAAGAGAAATAAGCCCCTGAGTAAGAGAAATAAGCCCCTGAGTAAGAGAAATAAGCCCCTGAGTAAGAGAAATAAGCCCCTGAGTAAGAGAAATAAGCCCCTGAGTAAGAGAAATAAGCCCCTGAGTAAGAGAAATAAGCCCCTGAGTAAGAGAAATAAGCCCCTGAGTAAGAGAAATAAGCCCCTGAGTAAGAGAAATAAGCCCCTGAGTAAGAGAAATAAGCCCCTGAGTAAGAGAAATAAGCCCCTGAGTAAGAGAAATAAGCCCCTGAGTAAGAGAAATAAGCCCCTGAGTAAGAGAAATAAGCCCCTGAGTAAGAGAAATAAGCCCCTGAGTAAGAGAAATAAGCCCCTGAGTAAGAGAAATAAGCCCCTGAGTAAGAGAAATAAGCCCCTGAGTAAGAGAAATAAGCCCCTGAGTAAGAGAAATAAGCCCCTGAGTAAGAGAAATAAGCCCCTGAGTAAGAGAAATAAGCCCCTGAGTAAGAGAAATAAGCCCCTGAGTAAGAGAAATAAGCCCCTGAGTAAGAGAAATAAGCCCCTGAGTAAGAGAAATAAGCCCCTGAGTAAGAGAAATAAGCCCCTGAGTAAGAGAAATAAGCCCCTGAGTAAGAGAAATAAGCCCCTGAGTAAGAGAAATAAGCCCCTGAGTAAGAGAAATAAGCCCCTGAGTAAGAGAAATAAGCCCCTGAGTAAGAGAAATAAGCCCCTGAGTAAGAGAAATAAGCCCCTGAGTAAGAGAAATAAGCCCCTGAGTAAGAGAAATAAGCCCCTGAGTAAGAGAAATAAGCCCCTGAGTAAGAGAAATAAGCCCCTGAGTAAGAGAAATAAGCCCCTGAGTAAGAGAAATAAGCCCCTGAGTAAGAGAAATAAGCCCCTGAGTAAGAGAAATAAGCCCCTGAGTAAGAGAAATAAGCCCCTGAGTAAGAGAAATAAGCCCCTGAGTAAGAGAAATAAGCCCCTGAGTAAGAGAAATAAGCCCCTGAGTAAGAGAAATAAGCCCCTGAGTAAGAGAAATAAGCCCCTGAGTAAGAGAAATAAGCCCCTGAGTAAGAGAAATAAGCCCCTGAGTAAGAGAAATAAGCCCCTGAGTAAAGACCAACTAACGATCTTTTGGTTTTCAATGATGGATTTTTATTTCGTACTCCTCCAGGCTCCTACTATAGAAGGATGGAAAAGTATGAAAATGAAATCAACTGGAATGGATTTTTCGATTCTCTTTACTGCCGGGTTATTCGCCACTATAAAGAGCTATCTGAAAAAGACCTTTCGCTAGTGCTACCAGCCATGATCAATACTATAACAAGCCCACACTATTTACGTCCTGCTTCTGATGGCGCATGCGACTTGTACTTCAAAATGTGGAACAATTCTGAACCAAATCCTTTGACAACCGCTAGAACAAGCTTCATGTACGCCAGTACAATGTCGGTGAGTGTATAGGATTTTGAATTTGATGTGGTGAGTGTTGATAACAAAGCACAATATGTTTCTAGATATTCTAGAAATCTAAAAACTCCTTATTTTTACAGGGTGGATCTCCGGAAGTTGATGATTTTTTCTATTTTTCTGACTCCACGTGGCCTGACAACCCGTATAACCCGTACTATAACGCGCTCAAGGCTGTGAAGACAGAACAGACTACATCAATAAATCCCTACGAAATGATGATGTCTATGTTTACGCAGAAACGGCTCGTGAATCATCAGTCAACGAAGATGAAGGACAAAGCAAACGCTCTTCATAGAAATAAAAAGTTTGAAGATGCGATAAAAATGTATACTGAAGCGATTAAGGAAGCACATAAGGAATCCAGAAAAACTGAGTAAGAGAAATAATTCCTTAAATAAGAGAAATAAGCCCCTGAGTAAGAGAAATAAGCCCCTGAGTAAGAGAAATAAGCCCCTGAGTAAGAGAAATAAGCCCCTGAGTAAGAGAAATAAGCCCCTGAGTAAGAGAAATAAGCCCCTGAGTAAGAGAAATAAGCCCCTGAGTAAGAGAAATAAGCCCCTGAGTAAGAGAAATAAGCCCCTGAGTAAGAGAAATAAGCCCCTGAGTAAGAGAAATAAGCCCCTGAGTAAGAGAAATAAGCCCCTGAGTAAGAGAAATAAGCCCCTGAGTAAGAGAAATAAGCCCCTGAGTAAGAGAAATAAGCCCCTGAGTTAGAGAAATAAGCCCCCCCCCCTCCCTGTTACTACATATACATCTCCAGATAACCACGCTTTTCTCTTGCAGTATGGACGATATAGACAGGATAGGTGATCTCACGATTCAGTGTCTCCACAACAGGTATAGTTACATGACGTATGATACACTTCGACAAATCTGAGTTATGACACACCATTTTCATTTAAGATTAATTTATTACATGATATCAGGGCAGCATCGCACCTAGAGCTGGGGAATCTGTCCGGTGCTTTGGCCGACTGTACTTTTGCAATCAATCATATGAAAACTAGCATAATGATGGAGGCCTCCGAACCAAGCCCAAACACACCAGAGAATTATTCGTCTCTTCAAATCATGAAAGCGAAGGTAAAAATCAGGAACCGACCGAAACAAGTATACAACCAATCAAAATTCGTTATTTAGATCACGTGACTGGTTATCAGCCAATCAGGGATAAGTATTTTCTGATTCGGTCGGTTCCGGTTCCTAGTAAAAATAATACATACATACAAGATATAATTAGTTTAGCTAAGTTCATACTCCTTGCTTTATAATATCCCCAACTGTATGATTTCTGGTTGTATTGTATTTATTTTCTAATCAGGAAGAACGTTTGCCTAAAACCAACTGTAGGCGAGTTAAAATTCTCGCGAAAATGGGAGAGTGGTCAGCGGCACTAAGGTGTTGTTTAGATCTGTTGAAGTTCCATCCGGATTGCGCCAAAGAGTCGTTCAGCTATTACTACATCTGTTTGATCAAGTGAGACTTCAATTTATCCTAGTCAAAAGCTTTTTCGTGGATTTCGTAAACCCCTTTCTTGTAAAATCTTGTTTAGACCTCTGGATAATACAGCATCAAACATGCTGGCTAACAGAGTAAACAAAGTATTTTATTTATTATCCATCATCAATTTCAGATACAGTGAGGAGGCTGAATTTCTCCAGTACCCCATCTTCTGTATTTCCTGTCAGTCATCAGGGACTTGGCATAAAGTCACGACTGGAACTGCAAAAGTCAGGTAAAGGTTGCGCAGTAAGAGGGACATTGATCATTCAGAAACACCATCTTTATGGCTCGAATTAGTTTTTATTCATAGTTCATTCAACAAAGACCACCAAACAATTCCAGGTGCAAAAAGTGCAAGCACCCGTACTGTTCTGACTCCTGTTACCAGTTTGATACAACACACAAGACCTACTGTGCACAACTGGCGAAGCTGCAGAAACACCTGGCTTAGACAATCACCAGATAGGGAACCAATATCCTTGAATATTATTTGTCTTTTCTGTCCGCTAGTGGCAAGAATTTTGAAAACTTTTTTGCCCGACCTGAGTACTAGATCGGACCCCTCCCCTCACCGGCCACCAGAAACATCACAACAAATTATATATGACACTGTTTTTAAATTAATTTTAATATTTTAATTTAATCAAAGCACTGTATGAAAATAAACATCATTTTAATTAAATTAATACTCTTTTACATTTCCACAGTTTAAAATCATGTGTTTTTTATACCCGTTTTTAATACGATGCAGATGACTGCTAAACGTTTTCCTTCGCATTCGGATTATAGTTGACCCAACTGATGGGCAGGTTTCTGAAAATAGTTTAAGTGATTGTATTGCAATGGCAAGGCTTCTTCTGTGTTGAGGCTAATAAGTATGTACAGTCGGACCCCGATTTAATGATTTAGTGACACCCCGATTTAGTGACAGGATAAATTTCCCCCGATATAGGAAATTAGCGGTATTTGACCCCGATTTGGTGGCCACCCCGATTTAGTGACCAAAACCCTTTCCCCCGAGGATGTCACTTGAATTTGATGTGATGAGTGTTGATAACAAAGCACAATATGTTTCTAGATATTCTAGAAATCCAAAAATCCTTATTTTTACAGGGTGGATCTCCGGAAGTTGATGATTTTTTCTATTTTTCTGACTCCACGTGGCCGGAAAACCCGTATAACCCGTACTATAACGCCCTCAAGGCTGTGAAGACAGAACAGACTACATCAATAAATCCCTACGAAATGATGATGTCTATGTTTACGCAGAAACGGCTTGTGAATCATCAGTCAACGAAGATGAAGGACAAAGCAAACGCTCTTCATAGAAATAAAAAGTTTGAAGAGGCGATAAAAATGTATACTGAAGCGATTAAGGAAGCACATAAAGAATCCAGAAAAACTGAGTAAGTGCAATAATCCCCCTTGAGTAAGATAGTTAAGCCCCTGAATAAGATAATTAAGCCCCCCCCCCCTTCCTGCTACTACATATAAATCTCCAGCTAACCACGCTTTTCTCTTACAGTATGGACGATATAGACAGGATAGGAGATCTCACGATTCAGTGTCTCCACAACAGGTGTGTGACGTATTTCGACACAACTGAGTTATGACACGCCATTTTCATTATTGATATTAATATTAATTTATTACATGATATCAGGGCAGCATCGCACCTAGAGCTGGGGAATCTGTCCGGTGCTTTGGCCGACTGTACTTTTGCAATCAATCATATGAAAACTAGCATAATGATGGAGGCCTCCGAACCAAGCCCAAACACACCAGAGAATTATTCGTCTCTTCAAATCATGAAAGCGAAGGTAAAAATCAGGAACCATCCGAAACAAGTATACAGCTAATCAAAACTAGTTATTTAGATCACGTGACTGGTTATCAGCCAATCAGGGATAAGTATTTTCTGATTCGGTCGGTTCCGGTTCCTAGTAAAAATAATACATACATACAAGATATAATTAGTTTAGCTAAGTTCATACTCCTTGCTTTATAATATCCCCAACTGTATGATTTCTGGTTGTATTATATTTATTTTCTAATCAGGAAGAACGTTTGCCGAAAACCAAGTGTAGGCGAGTAAAAATTCTCGCGAAAATGGGAGAGTGGTCAGCGGCACTAAGATGTTGTTTAGATCTGTTGAAGTTTCATCCGGATTGCCCCAAAGAGTCGTTCAGCTATTACTACATCTGTTTGATCAAGTAAGACTTCAAGCTTTTTCGTGGATTTCGTAAACCCCTTTCTTGTAAAATCTTGTTTAGACCTCTGGATAATACAGCATCAAACATGCTGGCTAACAGAGTAAACAAAGTATTTTATTTATTATCCATCATCAATTTCAGATACAGTGAGGAGGCTGAATTTCTCCAGTACCCCATCTTCTGTATTTCCTGTCAGTCATCAGGGACTTGGCATAAAGTCACGACTGGAATTACAAAAGTCAGGTAAAGGTAGTGCAGTAAGAGGGACATTGATCATTCAGAAACACCTTCTTTATGGCTCAAATTAGTTTTTATTCATAGTTCATTCAACAAATACCACCAAATAATTCCAGGTGCAAAAAGTGCAAGCACCCGTACTGTTCTGACTCCTGTTACCAGTTTGATACAACACACAAGACCTACTGTGCACAACTGGCGAAGCTGCAGAAACGCCTGGCTTAGACAATCACCAATATCCTTGAATATTATTTGTCTTTTCTGTCCGCTAGTGGCAAGAATTTTGAAAACTTTTTTGCCCGACCTGAGTACTAGATCGGACCTCCAGAAACCATCACAATAAATTATATATGACACTGTTTTTAACTTATTTTTAATATTTTAATTTAATAAAAGCACTGTATGAAAATAAACATCATTTTAATTAAACTAATAATCTTTTACATTTCCACAGTTTAAAATCATGTGTTTCTATCCCCGTTTTTAATACGATGCAGATGAGTATTATACTGCTAAACGCTTTCCTTCGCATTCGGATTATAGTTGATCCAACTGATGGGCAGGTTTCTGAAAATATTAATGTTAATGATATTGTCATGACACGGCTTATTCGGTTTAGAAGTTGTCTAAGCCTATGTCATGACATGGCTAGTAAACAGTATGTAGTAGGTTCCTACTTAAATGTATACTCGAAGTTACACTTACTGTTGCCGTCGTCTCTCACTAACATCCGCAGGTTCAGCAGGAATTGGCATAACTCTGGTTTCTACAAACGATATATTTCCATTACATATTTTATATCAGACCTATATGAGTCAGTATTCCGAACCCCCCCCCCCCCCGCTATATTCCTCACTCACCTGGTAAAAGGAACACCAGTAAACCTCCGGCTCCAGCCATTGCAGCCGTCCCTATTAGTTTCCCTGTTCCAGATGACTTTGCTAAGTATGGTCCAAAGAAGGCCGCTGAAACAACATAAATCAGTTAAATATACATCACCTCATGGAAAAGCTGAAATGATGACTGATTTTATTTCTTCTATGTACAGTTGGACCCCGATTTACCGGGATGCTCGGGGAATTGTTTTGTTTTGCCTGGTATATCGGGGTCCAGTTCCATAATTACCTGCTTTTGCTAGAAGATGACACATGGACATAGCGTAGCCTCTAAGGCAGGTCGGGGTCAGCTCTCCACTATACAGAAGCAACTGTGCATACGCTATGGAGATCCACACTGCAATGATGAGAGATAGCAACCTCTCCAGGCTCCATCCTGTATCTGACCACTGCCAAGGGGTGAGACTCAACAAGAAGCAGGCCGATGAGACCAGCAGTGAGGTGGATAGTGTCAGTTTCCGTCCAAAGAGTGAGATAAACACTGTCAAGAGGACATATGCAATTGCTTCACTTAGACCTGCAAAGGAAACAAGATTGAGTAGTGGCTTGGTCACGAGAGGGTGGCGATTAGTGACACATGGTCACCCTTACAACCCCGTGCAAAGAGTGGCAAAACAACTCGTTGAGTTGACTGTGCCACCGGTGGCGATAAGAATTACAGTCTGAACTTGAAGTATGTACCTGCAAAGAGATAGCTGACGTAAGGGGTTGTTCCAAATGAGCCCCATCCGTAGTTTACTCCGTAGTAGAGAAGACAGCAGGTGAACCACAGATATCCCTGAATTGCCAACTCTAACGCCATACCGGGGTGATTAAAGTACTTTAGCATCTGATAAATGGGATTCAGCAATATTAGTGGACTGTGATTTCATTCCTTACTCGACCCTTTACTCTGTTTCAACTCGCCCCACACCGTGGGGAAAAAGGTATTGAACAAAGCATGTCATTCCCATCCATACCTTAGACTTGATGGAAATCCCTTTAGACCCCGTATTGTAAGGAGAACCTATCAGTTTAGTGTTATCCAGATTGATTTTGACATTGGTAATCCAGCCGTAGTTCTCAAGTACCACTTTAGCTTCGTCTTCTTTACCAATAGCTAACAGATACCTACAGGAACCACTCCAGTAAAATTTCAGGTTTTGAACTTTTCAATACACACAAACTTCTTTATTCTTTGTGTCCTAATTTCTAAAATCCCTAAAATCTCCAAAATGAATATGTAAGTATCAGCATTAATACCTGGGAGAGTCAGGGTAGAAAGTTAGAGGAATATAGCAGAGCATAAAGACCACTCCACTGCCAGCGTGGATGTATTGCCAGGTATGGATAAAGTATGATACCCCCACCAGAGCAGGATACCCCAAACACCACAGTAACACGTAACAAGTATTATAGTAGTTCCTGAACTTTTCCGGCATGAATTCCAACACCCAGATGTATGCACCGGCGTAGGCAAGGAAGTTACCGAACCCCATGAGTAACCGGATGATCATGAGAAAGGTATAGCTGTGGCATATAGTTCCCAGGAAGGTTCCGGTTAGACAGGTTGCAGCACCAATTAGACATGCCCTCCTCCTCCCTATCGTATCGTATATGTATGACCCTGCGAGGGAAATCATGGAGTTTCAATAAGAGAATTACGGTTCGAGCTCTGTCAAAATTTTTAGGGGGATGGGCTGAGAAAGCTTGCCGGGCTCCCAAATCTGAAATCATAAATATATAATCCTGCTTCTAATTTGTTCTGTTCAAACCCTGTTTAGGAGGGTCGGATAAGGCAACTTCTAATACCTATTATTAAACTGATAGAACCGCCAATAAAGAAGAAAGACTCCAGCAGAGAGACTTTGTCCTTGTCGCAGATCAGGTTCCACTCTAAAGTTAGTGATGTCCTGGAGATGAGCCACGTGTAGTCCTCTCCGTACACCAGACCCTCCTCGCAGATCTTCTCGATGTCCGTCAGATACTCTGAAATGATGATGAGATTTACAATGTGATTCACTAAGAAAATCTTAGTAAGGGGACCGGAGGAAGGTTGGCTATTTCTTATTACTTGTTTCGTTGAGTGCATCTGAGCAGTGTTGAGTTAGGCAGGTGACGGGTTCCCAGGGAGTAAAGCCGGTGAACTGGACCATGTAAGCACACAGTACGCCCACCATTGAGAGTGACATGGCCCAGGTTGCCAGGGCGACCATTAAGAGGTTAGGACGGTCACCAACTGTGTTAATTATGTCATCAATAGTACGCTCCTCCATCGTTACCATGGTTACTAACTTTCCTGCAAGGAGTGGTTCCTTGATATGGCTGTGAATTATTCGTCCTATTGTAGACTTCAAGCGTTTGTTTAGTTTTGAGGGTAACTAAATTATACATGTATAGGATAAGCAGAAGCAAAATAAAAAGGAAACAATGTACAAAATGTATGGCCTCAAATAAATTCTGCTGGTTCACACATAACATGCGACCATGACCAATTCAGTACATGTTCTGAACACGGCGTGCCTGGTGAAATTTTAACATGAACTTGCTGTGCCAACAAGCAATGCTGGCCACTGCTTGTACGTGGTGGCCAAGGGTCTAATGCTGCTACGGTGTGGGAAAAACGAGTTTATTTTTGTCCCTAAACTCTGTCGAAGTTCTACCGACCTGCCTACGATACAAATGGAAAAAGCTAATTTGCACAAAAAACTTTTTTCCCGCACCGTAGCAGACCCTTGGCTACCATGTAGAAGTGGTGGTTTCTTTTTTTAGCCAGCAAGTCCGTGTTAAAGTTCACCAGGCACGCCGTGTAAAATTGATGAGAAGAAAGGAGGAATAGGCATGGTGTTAAGATTTAAACGCATCTCACGTATAGATGTGGCGTGCATACTAGCCTTTTTTCGACCCTTGGCCTTAGCTTACTAGTTCAACAACTAGTAAGCAAGGGTCGACAAAAAGGCTAGTATGCACACGATATCTGTGCGTGAGATGCGTTTAAATCTTAACACCATGCCTATTCCTCCTTTCATCTTATCAATTGTTGTGGTTCAATATGAGAAAAAACAGAATTTATTTTAGGACATAAAAATTAAAAGCGCTCCTATTAACTGTTCAACAAGCTCAGAAAGAATCTAAACAAATAAACAATCGATCAATTATAAAAGCCACCTATCGAATGAGAGAGCATTGAATAACCAAAAGTGATATCAGTTAGGGGGTATCATCCGATAAAAATCCCGTACATAACCCGGATATAACCTTGATGGGTAGGATAATAGGAATATACTTAATTGAATCGGCGATAGTAATAATCGAGTCATGATATTAAAAAATGCATCCCCAACTAAATGTTTGTAGAAAGAGTAAAGACATGAGAATATTTGAGTCGCCTGACACGTACTGTGTACGTGCTTCTGAGATAATGATATTCTGGGTTAATCGATCCAGTTAATCGATACCTAGGGTAACCCGTTATTTATCAGGGATTGATTATCCGGTAGATCAGGGATGCTTGCCCATTCCCATATATGTGGCCAAGATTTTGACCAAGTCGCACAGACAATTTTCCGATCTCAGACGGATTGGAAAAGTTGCTTACGTGATTCAGTGTATCAAAAAATAGTCGGGTTTCAGTGGTTTTCGATATGTTATGAATTAGTTTGCGACTTGGTCTTACCCACACATTAATTTATCCAGTTTTGATTTAATAAACTGTTATTCATTAACTTTTATTTTGTAATAAATTGTAATTTCTTATCGTAAAAAACAACGTTATTGAGTTGTATGTATTTCTTATCTATCAATTCAAATTTAGCATGTGAAAGGGCGGCCCTATATCATGACGGAGATACGACTACTGGTACAGGATCAGCTTGATTCCAAAACCATTGTTGATGCCTTTTCCCGACTACTGAGACGCAATGGTGAAAATTTATTTCTTTTATTAAAATTTATTTCTTTCATTATCCATTCTCGAATTAGAAATGAAGGGATTTTCCCAAAAATAATCCTTCGACAAGTTTCAGACCATCAGATTATCGAGCCTGTCAGTCGAGAGTTTCAAATTTATTTGGACCAGTTCAACAAACTGAAGAAGCTGTACCTGGCACCACTTCTTCGATGTGCCAACCGAACATGGTAGGACCCAACTTTCGAAATTTCTTACAAAACCGAGATTTGAGAATTATACACAAAACAGCTATTATCTCACTTTTTCACTAGGAGGGCGACTCTCTATCCATCTTTATCTGGTCAAAAGTCCTACGATTTAGAACTGGAGTGTATCTTGCCAAATGAGATGTTTGCTTTGAGAACTGTTAATTTAGAGGGCACCCTGACTGTATCTAGTTCCAGTCTCCCAAAGATCACCAAAACTTTCAATGGCAGTTCAACAGTTGTACTTGTTAAAGATTTAATCACTGAAAAGGTTAGTAAAATATATCTAGTTCAGCCTATTGTAAGGACAAAATGACAGATCCTTTACCCTTGCTTGAAATTTTGCCTGCACGAGTATCATGATGTCTAAAGGTCCATGACCTCAATTCGCTAAGCTCAGAGATTTGGCTTCGATCGAGATGGTCAAAATCAGTTACACGGCTATTACTAAAAGTATATAATCATGCACAATCAATTTAGCCAGAGATTTTGGTTTTTAAAAGATTGGGGGGGTCCAGCCCTTAAAAAAGCTAATGGTACCCTGATTTTGGTCGATGGCGTTTTTTAGTTTAGCTTTTTTCAGCTTTTTTAGCCTTTTTTAGCTTTTTTAGCCCTTTTTTATATGCCATTGAGCTACTAGATCTTGCTTTCGTTGCTGCTCCCTTATCTGCTATCAAGATCACACAACCGGAACAAGAAGAAAAATCACGCCATCCTGGACCGGGACCTCGACCTGCACCTGGATCTGAACCTGAACCTGTACCCCACCTTAAAATTTGGTACGTACGGTAAGGGCTTCACCCACCCTCTCTCACCGCCCGACCCTCCTCCAGGGACGGTATTGGTACGAGTCGAGAAAGAGACGAAAAAGATAAGTACGAGTGCACGACCATTGCAGTGTTTGTTTGTACGTGGGCTGCAACAAGTAAGAGTAATATTGACAATCTATATCAATTTGTTTAGTTACACGTGCTCTGTAGGTTGGAAGTCTGTGAGAAAGTGCAAGGTGTTAGGAATTTTCTGGTACCTTATTAGCTGGGCCCGGGTGAATAAGCACTAGCTCATGCATCCGTGCCAGCTCACTTTTCATAACTTCCCAATCTCCAACCATCAGAACACCCACCTGGCTCCGAAATATCAAGCCCCCCATTCCATCGCAAAAATGCAAAAAACGTCACCAAGATTTGAACCACCAACCTCCCGTCTCACACGGACTGAGTTGTCAGCGACGCTACCACATGCGCCACTGCGCCGTTCTATTCAAAGGGAGAAGTTTTGCTATTAAAAATTTCCAGTATTTTCCATTGATGGCACTTTGAGTAGGCCGAGAGAGAAGGCATCCTTTGGTCAATCCTATTTTAGTATAATAAAGACAGGAAAACATCGATTTAAAATTATTTCAGCAAAGTATTACCAGCATATATATAATACAAACATATCTGTTAATCTAACAACTCTCGCACGATAAGTTCCGACCAATGTTCACCCGAGTGTCTATACACAGCGTAGATAGGACATGTTGTTGGGCTGCTACTTCCCCTTACGAGCTAGGAGCCCATTTGGTACAATGAAACATGCTTGCTTCAATACTTGGTCCAGTGTCCACTGCTGCAGATGCAAGCTATTATTCGCCGCCGCGCTTACAGAATGCAGGGCGGGCTGTGGGGGCCGCTGAGGCCTGGGATCTCACTCTCGTCTAGTCTTCCTGTCTGGTGGTGCGCTCAGATGTGGTCGGCGGCATTTTACCAGAGCTAACAATCCAGAGCTTCATTGGACGAGACATACAGCTCCACATTATAACGTTAGCCACGGAATTTAACACCACGCTGTGGTTATAGCTGTAGTTTGCCAGATGGTAGTACCAAAACCAACCATCCGTTGGACCATCAAAAACATCGAAAAATGGTGTCAAACTCTGGGAATTATCTGGTAGTTGACTGTTGACTGTTGCCACAGCCCAGTAAAGAAGGATGGGGGTGTTAAAGAAAATGTAAATACCAGTTAGAACTAGGATGGTGGTTGTAGCTTGATTTCGAATCATATCACCGGAGGTTGACGCAGCCCTATTTGACCACAAGGTTGCTATGGTTACCCCACAACTCACCAACACGACTGCCATGGGAACGATGAATTGGATAAACTCTGCTGCATTCCAGTAGACACCATTGTACAGGTTGGAATTTAAAGCTGTGGTATTGGGAAGGGATTCAACACACTCCACAAACTGCCAATTATAATTAAACGTCGCCCCGAACCAAAGAGGGATGGTGCACTGTGTGAGGACCAGCACACTGTACACCACAATGGTTGCCATGACAACTCGAACTCTGGGTGGTTGGGAAAATGGTCGAACCAGGGAGTAGGTGCGGGTGATACTAAGGACTCCAATGTTAAAAATAGATACCCGAACTAGCGATCTCCATCCGATTGTCCACAGGGTACAACCTAGACCATCGGTTAGAACAAATGCCGTGTTTAGCGTTTGTCGGCCCCTCACGTAAATTGTTGCTACAGGGATGTTCCACAAGATGATCAAAAAGTCCGTGAGCCATATATATACACATCGTTCTTGCTTTCGTTGCTGCTCCCTTATCTGCTATCAAGATCACACAACCGGAACAAGAAGAAAAATCACGCCATCCTGGACCGGGACCTCGACCTGCACCTGGATCTTAACCTGAACCTGTACCCCACCTTTAAATTTGGTACGTACGGTAAGGGCTTCACCCACCCTCTCTCACCGCCCGCCCCTCCTCCAGGGACGGTATTGGTACGAGTCGAGAAAGAGACGAAAAAGATAAGTACGAGTGCACGACCATTGCAGTGTTTGTTTGTACGTGGGCTGCAACAAGTAAGAGTAATATTGACAATCTATATCAATTTGTTTAGTTACACGTGCTCTGTAGGTTGGAAGTCTGTGAGAAAGTGCAAGGTGTTAGGAATTTTCTGGTACCTTATTAGCTGGGCCCGGGTGAATAAGCACTAGCTCATGCATCCGTGCCAGCTCACTTTTCATAACTTCCCAATCTCCAACCATCAGAACACCCACCTGGCTCCGAAATATCAAGCCCCCCATTCCATCGCAAAAATGCAAAAAATGTCACCAAGATTTGAACCACCAACCTCCCGTCTCACACGGACTGGGTTGTCAGCGACGCTACCACATGCGCCACTGCGCCGTTCTATTCAAAGGGAATTCACTGGGATTAATACCAACAGCCCAATAGGTGAACCTCACGGCGACTTCAAATTAATCAATGGAATCAACCATCAACCATCAACCAACCATCAACCGTCCATCAACCATCAATTCCCAATGGACACCTCTCACATCATGCCAAACACTCTTCAAATCTCATCTCCAAGATACCGGAACACCCACTCGGCACCAAAACACCAAGCCCCTCACTCCATCAAAAAAACGCTCAAAAAGTCACCCGGTCTCGAACCACCAACCTCGTGCGTGATGCGAGAGGAGTCGGCGCCACTTCCATCCGAGCCACCGGGCCGCTCCATATTCACGCAATTCACGGCACCAAATACTCACGACCCAGTAGCTAAACTCCAAGGTGACTTCCAATCTAACAAGGAAATCAAATCCAACTCCTCAATGGTCACCCATCACAGCACCAAGCACACTCCTCATAACCCCTCTAATCTGCACATTCCAACAATCTCTCACTTCAACCACCACTCTGACATATCTCTCAAGGCCCAGGTGAAAAGGCACGAGCAAATGAATCCGTGTCAGCTCACTTCTCCCATTTCCTCAACTACCAGAACACTCAACCACCAAAACCATATGAACACTAAATTGGCACCAAAATATCAAGCCTCCCACTCCTTCAAAAAGTCACAGAGGCCAGAACCACTATCATCTCGCGTCACACGGGATGGGTCACCGGCGCCACTTCCATCCGAGCCACTGGGCCGCTCTATGTTCAGGCAATTCACTGGGATAAATACTAACGACTCAGCACCTGAAATTCACTTCCAATCAAAGTCTACAACTCACCTACCAAACAAAATTAGTACAGCAACAGCTCCCTCACCATCTCGACTAACCTGGCTGCTTGCATTCACAGTACTAACACTCACTGGCTTACCAATAACCAGTGCAGTTGATGATACCGCAGTAATGTATAAAAACCAATTTGAAGGCGCATCGCGGTCCCAACAATACGACCCAATACCATGCACGCCGGCTCTCGAAATCCTCAACTACACCCAACCTGTCGAGATCCGCTTCCCCTGTTGTATCCTCGACAGGGTTACTCGCCCAACTGTCCCACCTACCAACAGTGCACATTCCCTCTCACTCTCTGGAAGATGGCTGTTCCTATTCTCACTACTCTTCGTGATCATTGGACAAGCACCAGGTGATGAGAAGACTCCAAACCCCAGCCATACCGATATTTCCGACAGTATTGCTAGCCCTGTCAAACTACCGGACGAGCCAACACCAAAGAAGCCCCCTGTTAAAGGTTCGATTACAGGACCCTTCTGGCGCAGCCCAGTAACGACTATACTTGATTCGATAACAACCTCCCAACAGCGAATCACGCAGTCACTGGTAGGGGTCAAGGACTACTCCATCTCTGGCAGCGGAGGCAGTCCACTGTTCGAGATTAGTGCCTACCTAGATAACACCGAGCTCAGCATCGATCTAAAAACCCCCGATCGGCCTCGTCCACGGCCCCCCATCTCCCGGAACCAACTTGGGACTTTGAAGCTGAGGTCTCCCCCACTGAAACTGAGACCACCTGGATCAGGTGGAGTTTACAGATCTACCCCATACAGCTCCCAATCCCCCATCGAATCGATAAGAAGAAAGATTAAGTCTCGAATAGAAACGAAACTATCTGAACATTCAACAAGGAGTCGCTCAAACTCAGAGCCATGCCGCGGATCGCATCAGGGTTTCCAAAGAATAAGCCTCCCTGGTTCTGCTGTTATGTCAGAAGATCTCTCGGCCAAGGTTTACCTACTAGACCAACTTCCTCACGAAGATTCAACAACCAACCCTAGTCAAACAAAAATCAACGAGGATCTCGAGAACGAGTTCAGTGCCGTGTGCGGAGACATGGCCAAGTGGGTAACCAGCACAATATCACTTGACAA
>AVPN01001925.1:4746-17229 GCA_000695325.1 Pleurobrachia bachei | reverse complement strand
GGCCGAAAAGAGGGTAGCTGAGATTTTTGCGGCAGGCCCCCCCCCCATTTATCAATTAATATTTACCTCATTAGGTTTCAGATCAGCTACACTATCATACAGAGACCTAGACTTCTTCAGCATCTCCTCCAGCCCCTTCTCCAAATCCCCCGCGCTCATATCCCACCTTGTCATTTGGGGCTCCATGTTGTGTAGACTTGAGAGAGACCGAGTCAGAAGTGTGGTACTTGTTGAGAGAGACCGAGTCAGAAGTGTGGTTGATGTTACTACGAGCCTTCTTATGAGCATACACACTAGAGTAGTGGGATTATTTTTGTAGTGTTTTCGGATTAAGTAAAGGAGAAATGAGCCAAGATTAAACGTATATTTTTTGTAAAAAGGAAAATAAATTAACAACATTGGTAAAACAATCAAAAATACAAATATAAACCAACCCTCTTCAACTTTTCCCGTTTTCAAGTTTTCGTTTCCCAGCCGTCTTTTTGACTTTCTTGACCGCTGTTCTCAATTTAAAGTGAGCATTACAGGACTGGCAGATGGCACGGAATGAACAGTAAACTGTCATACAGACGGAACACACGAAACCTGTGTCCAACATGGTTCCGTGGCACTGGCAGGCTGCTCTAAAATCAACCTGAAAAGTTGAGGATTAGTGGATTAATTTCAGACATAAAATAGTGACTGTACTAGTGAGTCGTGAGAAGTAAGCGATAAAAAGCAGTTTCCATGATGGAGTAACTCTCGGTTTAATTTAGAGTTACACTAGGATGGAAACTGCGTTTATCCTATCTTTTCTAGTTGAATACTATATACTACCTTATTTGGGGGTGGGATGTTGAACATTACCTTATTTGGAGGTGGGATGTTGAATGTTTTCCGGAACTCAATAGCCATCAGGAAGACGCTAAGCAGGTATTGTGTCAGTGTGCTGTGGTCCGAGACTCGGAGGTAGGTTCCACCCGTTATTTCACTTGCCTGTGAAAAGGGGGAGAGTTAGATCATATCAAGCGTATTTTCCTGAACTAACTTGTTTCTCAATGCAACGCGTCTCTTGACTCTCTCGCACTCTTCCATTCTCCAGTAAATTTCCAACCAACTGTGTTCCACATGAGGGTGTATAACACTGCACTTAATTTCTCGCACTACCCAAAACCCAGGTCAGATCTAACGGTGGGGAGGGGATCAGATCTAACCTGTTCCAGACGCAGCAACCACAAACTAACCTGTTCCAGATAAGTACTCTCCTCTCCCAGGACAACCGAATCAATGGCAATCTTGTTTTTCTGGGCAGCAAATATGGCATTCATTATGGTCATGTACTGACCCCGACCATCGGGAGAACCTAAAGGAAGATTTATTGATATTTAGGACCTGCTGTACTAGAATAAGAGGCGGCAACAACAAATATCTATAATGTCGCTCTTCCTCCCATACACAATGAAGTACGGAAAGTATAACAGTCTAAAAAACCCACCTTTTACGACCAATATTCGGGAGTGTAGGGTATGGCCAGATTTCACAGCTTTGTTCGTTACGTTACAATAACACAAGGCACGAAGCAGCGCCCCACCCAATAGTGAACCTGTTGGAAAATGTTATTCAGGGTATTATGTTAGGAAAACAGCATCTTGGGTAATCCAGGACTTGCCACCAGGTTGTTGACATTTTGAGGGTAAAGTAATTGTCAAGCTAATTCTTCTTCTAGTAGGTTCTAATAGGTTCCTACTCCCTAGAAATTTTACTTTTTAGCCGCTGCTTATTTATTTATCTTTGGCGTGAGTTGGATGGATGAGATGGGAACTAAGGAAACACAGAGTTTGAAAATGAAACAGAAAAAGTCAATCAATCATCATTTTGAAATTCAGCTGTTTAATAATAGCTTGGCAAGTTTATTGTCTTTATAGCAACACCATAACAACTCCATAACAACACCTTAGAAACACCACAAGGGGTTTATCGTGCTGGAGTGTTAAACCAAGTGTATCTCTAATCTCAAGCATCAGTAGATCCAGTTTTCGGTAATCCAGTATCACGTGACGACCTATCACCATCTGGTACGACAGTGTTTCTAGGTTTGTAACACCGGTTAATCAGCCTCACCACCGCTTCTCTAATCTCATTCCTGATGACCAGACATGGCGTGATGAAGGAGTGGAAGATATAACTGGACCAGGCGAAGATGGAGAGGCCCTTCACAGTCGGGTGGGTTTCAGATGATGTGATAAATAGGGCGATATAGACTGAAAGGTGGGAGAGGTAATAAAAAAAGTAGACCATGGTAACGAGAATGATGTTCCAGGATGCTCGCCTCTTTTCAGGTGATATAGGAACTTCTGGGTTGGGTTTCCTCAGCAAGATAAAGATTGCCAGCGCCGTACCAAACAGAGTGGCCATTATGGGGAAGGGCATCACAACGGTTATAATCAGATAATTTTTGTACATAGTTTCGGGGTCATCTGGTATTGTGGTCAACTGTATGGCTGCACAGGTGGCTGAAACGTAGATCAGCATGGTGACAATGCTTCCCAACCAAAATAGTTTCTTTTTGATCTGGTAGAATGGGCTGGCGATAACAATGAGACGAACTGTGCAGAGAGCTACCGTCCATATCCCAGCACAGAATATTATCAGTCGAGCCACACTCAGAATTATTTCATCTGTTGGATTCTGAAGTCCGTAACCAATGGTAACCAGAATCAGAACCAAGACATCCAGGACGTGGATGATGATGTACAGCTTTCCTGAGAGGGTCCGTCTTTTTATGTTTTCGAATGTCGACCATGCGCTGATTGCTAGTACTCCAGTAGTACACAAAACAAAGATGGGAACCATTTCAGATATGGTAGATTAGTCCTGAACGTGTTTAATGTGGTATCAGATGTTCAGCAATTTAGCAAAGGATAGCAGCTAAATTATTGTTGTTGGTCAACAGAAGGAAAACCCAAGCAATGATGACCCATTAACTCTCACTTGCAAATGCCATGCTCTAGTTGGATGTGGCCATGCTCTAGTTGCATAGCTAGGCCACGTGTTATAATGAATATCAACGGAAATAATCGCTATAAATGGAGATAACTTAGCAATAGTTGAGCAATGAACCACGCACCGGTCAAAGAGCTACGGTTACAGTATCTGCTGACAGAGCTGTCAGATCTGTACATATAGGATTTGCACAACAGAGAAAGAGAGATAGCGAGAGAAAGAGCTATTATTCAAGAAGTATGATCTGTTTATGGGACACATATAATGGTTTTCAAAGATCTTTACCTGCCAAACAAAAAGGGGAAGATATCTCAATACAACTAGTATTTACCACCACACAACGGTCATTACTTCCACATGTGTCATTCTGACACGTCATGTAGAAGTAATGACATGGACACCTTCACTCTTCAGATACTTAGTTTTATGTGAGAGATATCTGTGGATTATATAGCAGATAGCTGTCAGCAATTATTATAGTGAGTTGACGTCAAGTAAAACCCAAACCGAAAAGCGGTCATTTAAATCATCATCTTATGTCGAAAAAGAACAGTTATCCGAGAGATATACGTAAACCGCGGATAAACCCAAAGCGATAGTGAGTTTTGTGGGAAGAATTTATACTTGTGGTTCCCTAACCTGTTTTTGTGAATCACAAGTAACGAAAAAAAGTTGTGAGTATGAATCTAGAGTAACTGAGGATACAAATTACAAGGGAGTGTCCTAATCACACTCCCTTGGAGCTCCAAAGTCCAAGGGAGTGGGATTGACCAAGGTCTAACTCACCATCTACAGCCTGGTGTGGTTCGGGTTCATCGCATCCCAGAACAATATCCCGGATATTTAGCACTAATTGTGTGTTCATCTGGTCAAATCCCTCGAACTTTCCACTTATACACTCTCCCGTCACTGTTGAGTCGGATGTAGGGTGAAGCATGTGAACACCAGTATTTAGGTAACCGTATACGGCGACCTGGTGGGACAAGGGGTGTAGCAAGAAGGAAAGTAGCAAGAATATAATATGAAAAAGAAAACTGAATTTGGACAAATGTAACCAATCCCAACTCTACCTGATTGAGAGGGTTGTTAAGAAGGTGGCTATTTAGCAGCACAAGGACACTTTGAACCACCTCACTTAGTTTATGATCAGCCCACCATACTGGGTGAAGGTCAACCAGGACAACCAACAACTCACTCTCACTCGTAGTCATTATGTACTCAACCGGGGGTTGCTTTTAGATTCACATTTCTAGAGATGGAGGGAGAGGAATCAATTTCTTATTTCAGTATCATCAATCATCAAATATGGGATATTTTGGGTTATAACTAGACTAAGAGTTGATCTATGATATGATGTACATGTAGTGGAATTGTATCGCTGGACGCTGGTAGGTCTACTATTTGGTAACTGAGAGAGACCTGTCAAGTGTGTATTTACTAACAATTTGTGTGCGTGACAGATCTATGACCATATTTTATTGTACAGAATAATATATGCGAAAGAGTCAGTTAGAGATAAATGAGAGAGAAGATTCTGTTCAGAAGGAAGTGATTAAGTGTTGCGTCATAAAGCATACACTGGTATGTACACAGAGTTGTTCAAATGTTCAGTGTTATTTCTCTACTCAAATCTGAAATTGGGAGATGATGGGCGTGTTATAGTGCTATTTATCTCTACCTAGAGGTGTAATAGTGCTACACGCAACTGGCAACTCTGAACAAAAGGAACAACCATGAACCATGCAATGGGAAAGAATTCAAAACAGCGGTTTTGTTAAAATGAATAAATTACGCTGAACAAAACAGAGTAGCAGATGATAAACAGAGATTCCTCTTTAAAACACACGTCCTGTCAAAATAAGTTACCCTTCACACTGCACACATTTCTCACTTATTTAAAAACTCAAACAGGGCATCTCTGCCCGCTGACTCTGTAAAAATGTCCACTCCGGCCTTCTTCAGGGCAGCAACCAACCCATCCCTTCCCTCTCCCTCCACACATTCCAACACCCTCAGAACAGTCCAGGCTCCCCTGTTAGAGTTCACCCATCCACAGACAGTCTCGGTATCAACTTGTTCTATCAACATCTCACCCAACTTGTTACCCTCAATCTTTAGGATCTTTTTCAGGGTAAAATGAACAGGATAACTCTCCATCGTCTCCGTGTTGAGGTGTGAAATGAGAGCTGTCAGAATCTCACTCACCTCTCCCCCCGCATGTTCGACCACCATGGGAATGAGAGAGGCAGTCGAGTTGTCAAGGAGAAGACTCTCAACGTTCTCAACACAGTATTTAACCACCGCGGGTGCAACTGATTTTAGGATCTCCTGTCGTCTGACTTCCGGATCTTTCTTTGAAATCGTGTTGTCCTCCCCGACCTTTAAACTCTCAATCACCTGGCTGTGAGTTTGTGAACTCTCCCTCCCGGCAATGAGATATTTCAACAACTTCCGTCCACTAACACTCATCACAATCGCATCCAACTCACTCTGGACCTCATTCAACACCATCTTCCGGACCATAACGGTATCATCAATGGTATCAAATATGGCGCAGAGAACCAGGTACCCATGAGGATCGCATGCCATATCTTTCACGTGACCCTTGAAGCTCTTCAATATCATTTTCCTGTCCTTCACTTTGCCATACCAGATGCACCTCTGAGCAATCTTACTACCTTCTTTCGTGTGGACGATATTAGGAAGTTGGTCCAATAATTTCTCTGTTATCAACTCTTGGATGGTTTCAGTCGGTCCATGGAGGAAGTACTGGAGCATGAGATGTTGCACAATAATGTACCCAGTTAACCCCTTCTCAATGAAGGTTTGAGTTAGGGACAACAGCTCCGCGAGAAGGGTCTCTTTTTTGTTGGGATACTGTTCGAGGACTTTTGAGAGGTGCTCTGAGAGCGTACTTCTGAAGATATAAAACTCTTTTCCATAGAATTCGGTTACCATGGCAGTTCGTTGTTCACTGGTAGCGTACTCATTGTAGAACGTATCAACAACTGTTACAGCGTGAGCGTGGAGGGTTAACTTTTTCAGATGGCCGGTGAGAGTTTTGAAGATGATATTCCGTTGGGCGACCGAGCAGTGCTTCAGCATGCATTTCACTGTGAACTTCCCGTATTTTGATTTAGCCAGCTCCATTACATGAGGCTTCAGTTCCTCAATAATGAAAGTATTGTGAACGCTCTCCCCCTCTCTCAGGATCAACTGGAACACCCGAGCAAGATCGTGTTTGAAGATCAGAGATGATACTTTCCCCTCGATTAACCCCTTGATTTCAGTGATAATCTCTTGCTTTTTATCTACAGGTAAACCCTTCTCTCGTGCTTTCTCCCACAACTTTTTCACCTTCACAGTCACCTCATACTCTTGATTATCGAAGGCTTGCCTCGCTTTCTTCAGCCGCTTTCCAGTTAAATTCTCCTTTGGCTCTTTCTTCTCTACTTTTGAGAACTTCCTTTTCTTCTTATCAACACCCTTACTCTCCTCTCTCTTCTCTTTTTTCTCCTTCCGGTTCTCTTTGAGAGCTTCCATCACTTCCTTCGAGACGAGAGCCGCTTTGATTGTGGTAGGTGGTTTACTTTTCGTCATTTTCTTTGGCTTTTTGACTCCGCCACCAGGCTTTCCACCATCCGCTTTACCTGCTGGTTTCCTACCGTATTTTCCAGCCTTCCCTGCAGTCGGTTTTTTGACCATGGCAGTTCCTGTGAACAGATGGGAGCGATAATTAGTAAATGTCAAGAGGTAAGAAGGGTGAGGAGTAGAGTAGAGTAGAGAGAGGGGGCGCAGAGAGAGAGAGAGAGAGATGGGGAGATAAATAGAGAGAGTTGAGTAGTGGTATAATGGCAATTTTGGGGATGGGTACAATCAGGATTCAGGACACAAAAGTAGACCAAAAGCACCAAGTTTTTAGAAAGAGAGTTACTCAAAATAAAGATATAATAACACAACGTAACTTCCTCCAAAATAAATTCTGCATCACGGACATCATGATGTTTTATAACAACCTATATTTTTCTCGAAAAAATATACCAAAACATAAAAAAAGTATCAAACACACTTTTCCTGTTTCCTATCGACACATAAAACTATCACTTTTCATATTATGCACTCTCCTGTAGTTTCACCAAATCACTAAACATGCCCCCAGAAGCAACTAGAGTCTCATAATCCCCAACCTCCTTCACCTTACCCTTGTGCAGAACTACAATCTTATCAGCTTTCAAAATAGTTGACAATCTGTGGGCTATTATAACAGTAGTACAGTTCACATGACTTCCAATACCATCCATAACTTTGCTCTCCGTAGCCGTATCTAGGGCACTTGTAGCCTCATCCAATATCAAAATGTCTGGATTTCTAACGACCGCACGTGCAATTGCTATTCGTTGCTTCTGACCCCCGGAGAGAGCTTTACCCTTCGCGCCAACCTCCGTCCCCAGACCATCCGGGAAATTGTCAGTAAAGGATAGGACATCAGCGATTGAGGCAGCTCGTTGAACTTGATCATCAGTGTATGTGTCCAACCCAAACACAATATTATCGTAGATGCTCCCAGTGAACAGAGGGGGTTCCTGGGGGACAATAGAAACTCTACCGGCTAGCTGATTCGCAGGGATATCCCTGATGTTGTAATCACCAATTTTAATAGTCCCATTCTCAGCATTATAAAGAGCTGTTAGAAGCCAAGAAATGGTTGATTTTCCACTACCGCTGCTCCCCACAACAGCCGTAGTTTTCTGTCTGTCTAGCACTTCTGAAAACCCGTTTAAAATCAACTCCTCTTGTCGGGAGGGGTAACGGAACACAACGTCACTAAAAGTAATATCACCTCTGAAATTCTCAACTGGAATGGTTGGTAGTGATGCCTTCTTATGAACCTGTCTATCAACAATCTCGAACAATCTATCAGCCGCACCTGCCCCGGACATAAGTGAACCGTATGCCTTTCCCAGGCCTGCTACCCCAATTCCACTGTACACGGTGTAGAGAAGGAACGCAGTGAGTGTTCCGGGTGATATAGCACCAGTCATACTTAGTTTATACCCGCTATACAGTACAATCAACAGGGCCATGTTACCTGATCCACCCAGAAATGACCAGTAGACGGAGTTTACAGCGGCTGATTTGTAGCCTAGACTAAGGATATTCCCCAAACGTCCCTCGTAGGATCTAATCTCCTGGTCGACTGCACCGAACGCCTTCACAACTTTGATCCCAGAAAATCCTTCCTCGGCTCGAGATGTCGCTGCAGCTAAGTTATCCTGGAGAGACTTGGAGATTTTCCGGACGAACTTGCCAGCACAGAGAGCAACGATCATGATCGATGGGACGATAGCGGCCGCTCGTAGTGCCAAATCTGGAGCCACGTAGATCATCAGTCCGATTGAAACAAACGATTGCCCGAACGATCGGAGTACATCACTTACATTTTGGGTTAGGACATCACCGACAAGTTGGCAGTCTGCACTGAGTCGGTTAACTAGTTCTCCTGAGGAAGTTCCATCGAAATACGTCATGTCGTGGTGAAGAAGGGAGCTGTAAACGTCCAAACGGAGGTCCTTTACAACCCTACAACTGGCTGACTGAATAAACCAGATCCGTCCCGCATTGGCTACTGCTCCAACAGCAAATAACCCGGCGAACATGAGACAAACATTCTCAAATGGTACCCCTTGAAATATACCACTTGTTTCCTCGGTTTTGAAGATGGCATCAACAGTTTTCTGAACACACAAAGGAACAGAGAGAGTTACACCAGTACTGACACCTAGCAGCCCAACAGCGGCAACACAGCTAGCCTTCTCAGGGAGCAGCAGGGACAGTAAACGTTTTAGAGATCGCTTCTTGGGCTCGGGTTTGATAATAGCGGCAGCAGAGTTTTCATCGTTCCTCATTCTGGTAGTAGTTGACACATTCACAGATGAGAGAGTGAGAGAGGTATAACGGTGGATATGATGTGATTTGATCGCTGAGAAGGCAACTCTGTAGAGCATCAATCAAGTCCAGACATAGCAAACCTGTGTTTAAAAGGGGGGGGGGTTTGTTTTAACAGTGGCAAAACAAAAACATTGAAGGTGATAGTTTCCATACTACATGATTTGGTCTAGACGTTCGTGTATCATTTTACACTTTAAGCAATATTAAACACTATTCCACTGTAGTTTAAACTTGGAACTGCGTCGAACAAGAGAGCGTGTCGTACACAAGGCCGCCGGACTTGCACCGAAACCTAGCCAAACGGCAAAAGTTAAGAACATTAACAAAACAGAGTCTTGGCATTACTCTAAAAATCACATTATCTGATCAGTGCTAGGGGTGAGTAATTCCTTCCTCGTGTTCCTTTTAGGCCGGCCGGCAGCAGAACGAAAATCAGTTTTGAGTTTGGGAACTTTGATTGGCATATGCGGTGTGGCGCGGCAGTGCAAAAGAGGGGATTGCAGCGCATTCCAAGAACTTTGAAAATTTTCAGTTTCGAAAAGTGGAGTTGAAAAAAGCTGGGCCGGGATTTTCTTAAATCAAAAAAGGTGAACGCGCACGCGTGGCATGGATTTTAGTTTTATTTTGCGTGTGACTGCACGTTCTCTCAGTTCTATAGACTTGACCCTGATTTCGTCAACCTTTCAAATAATAAATAGTCCTAACATCGAGCTCTAAGATCTGAACTGGCGTTTACATGTGTACATCAGGCATATCATTAGAATTTTCCAACAAACATGATCACTTTATATTAGCCCTTGTCAGCACAGGATTTCGCGCGCCTCAGATCTGGGTTTACCGCCCTCCAATTCTTCGCGCGGCCGAGTGAACATAATACAAGAAAGGCGTGTGGCGATCGCGGCCGGGTTACTTGAAACTTTTGTCCCAATATTCAATGAATGACACAATCTTTTTGCGAGAGTGCATCACACAGGACAGTCGAGCTGAGCGCCACTTGCGGTAGGTTACTTTGTAAATTCAAAACTCGTTTCATTCTTGGTAAAACTAAAATATATCGAGTACAATCAATAAAATAAATAATCGTACCACAATCTGGTATCACAATAAATTAGAATGTTGTTCTCAAGATGCAATTGACCTATAAATTAACCTAAAATTACTCCCACTCCAGATCCCCACACTTACACACATGGAATATTTGACTTGCTCGAGTCTCTCTCTCACAAGTTAGAACAAATGGATATATGGATATGAAATTCATGGAGGAGCAATATTTGCTTTGTGGCGGGTCATGTTTTTGATAAAAGTTCTCCCTTTCTTGTGGCTCAATAAGGATACTGATCTGAACGCTCTGACCTCTCTGGGTTATAAACAGTGTCTGTTTTTCAGTTTTTCACACGATTTCGTTATCTCTCTTTCTTTCGTCTAATTCACGTCTTTCTCCCTGGCGGTCGCTGCCTCTGAAATATAAAAATGTGTCAGTTTCTCTGTTTTCTGGCTAAGAAAACCACTATACATACCAAACAAAACTAGGTCAGACCTCTGCACACATTCGATCTAACTCTTATTTGATGGGTTTGTCTTGTCGAGAAAAGGTAAGTTTCAACAAAACATGATCCCATATATATTTCATTACATTTCACCCTCCTTATTACCTAGATCTTCTTGCTGATACAACATCAGGACACATTTCTCTAACTCCTCAGCTTTTAGCAGCCCAAAACTGTGCAAATTACTCAGGTGAAGAATAAAGTTGTTGGTCAGGTTCCTACCCCGGATTTCCGGGCCTTTTACTTCGACAAACTTTCCAACTAGTTTGGGCATTGAGTTGTCAGCTAGCGGCCTGAAAAGAATGGATAGTAAGTGTGAATTTAACTACTGAATGAACACATCCTACTACTAGTCACATGAAAAGAGCAGATTAATACATTTCCTATCACACATAATTACTGCTAATTACTACTTCTACTAATTAATACTAATCTACTAATTAACTCACTTTTCTTTCAAGATAAAACAGTTCCACAGAATCATAACCTCCTTCTCTCCCTCATTAACGTCCGTAAAATCCTGGATCAACTGTTTAGTTCTCTGTTCGATCCAGGACCCCATAACCTCTCCCTCCTTCTCGCTGTCATAACTTAACTCCTCCGGCTTTACAGGCTGGTCAGAAGATAAATATGTAGTTAATAAAGTAAACAATTGGAAGTTCATACAAACTGAGGTTGATTTCACGAATAGAACTTGGACAGCCCTGAGTGACATACAACTATCAGCTAATCTCCCTAACTAGTAATTTAGATACCCAATTACAACGTTACCTGATAAGATTTGGAGTGAAAGTATAGTCGGTGATTTGATGCCCCATTATAAGGCATGATATTCAGGGTCATGAAATCTGAGACAGTCCTTTGAGCTCGTACCATACTGAAAAGTAGATGTGACATAAAGTTACTTATAAAAGCTGTGACATATCACCAGTTAAACTTGATTTGTAACTGTTATTTCACAATTACAATTAATTCTAGTAATTACTAATTAACAATAATTAGTTATTAGTTAACTAATTACCTTCCCATCATGGCGTGCATGTAGGGTGTTCGTTTAACAGGACCCTGACAGAACACCCCCAACCCCTCCGTATCCCCCTCTTCTTCGTCCCCCTCAGGTAGTAATGCTTCCCACTCGTTCACCTCAACATCTATCTCGTCAAACCCATTCAGACCTGATATGAGGAGTTGTTATGTTCTAGCCCTTCCTTTACATTTGGAGCTCCCGAAAAGAGGGTCGAACTAGGCAAAATAAGGAACAAGTGCAGAGACTCTAATGGTACTTTTCTAATGGTACCTTATTTGGGGAATATAGTGGGAAACTGAGGCTATAGTGGATGGGGGGGGGGTGTGGGACGTGGGTAGCAGTTTAACTTTTCAAGAGCTCGATACTTGTTTGTGAGTTTGTACCTGGTATAAAGGTAACCTTGAAGCGGGGATGACACCGGGTAATGTGTTCCAGCAGGGGATACAAACTGAAACATTTTAGAGTAACTAGATAGTAATTAGGGGTAATTAGGAGGTAACTAGGAGGTAATTAGCGAACTGATAGGTATCCTGCTTGACATAAACCATGTCCAGCTCCACTGCGTTTTCTTTTGACCACCTCAATTGAAGCCAGAAGGGGTTATCATTGAACTATAGACTATCTAATTTAAATATTAAACATAAGGATCCCACTATTATATTAGTAAACTCACTGTTGACAATCGAGAGAGCACCACGGGCATGATCTACCCTTTCTACACTCTGTCTGTTGTTGTGTGTTGCCGTTATACAGGAAGTTATACATTACAACACCTGATTGGGAAGATTTAGAGCTGTGTGGATACATTAGGGTCTGACTGTGGTCTGGCACCCCCTATGGGCACAGAGCTTTTCTGAATCAGCTTTTCAAGACGAATCCAACGCAACCGGAATAAGCTTTCTATCTTATCGGGAAGTTTGGGCTTGAGCATTCCCGTTTTTGGTCATTTTTCGGTGCGCGAGCCAATCAGAGGCC
>AVPN01001924.1:0-13616 GCA_000695325.1 Pleurobrachia bachei | reverse complement strand
CCCCCCCGCTCACCAGCCTATCACCTCCCAAGCCCCCCCCTGCTCACCTGAACTGAACAACAGCGTGTTGGGAGGAACAAGATGGATGGTCCGCTGGAATGTCAACAATCTTCCGCTCTCGCCCAATTAGATAGCCACTGAAATAGTAAGTTGGTCATTCACAAACATTAAACGATCACGTGACATTGTCAGCTTTTACCGATTTCCGTACAATAGAAGGTACAATTCCAAGGTGCGCGCCAAAATGTGCAGTTGTTGCACTGCTGAAAAAGTGGTTTTATAACAAGTTTCTTATCGCGCGCTACCTAACATACAAACTAGAAAACTACCGCCGCTCTCAGAGACAATCTCATGTCAATGTCCAACTAAACTCAACAATGTGAACTGTGAACATTCAACGCACGGTGGAAATTACATAACATCACCAGTGTAACTGTGACGTAACTATGACGTCATGTAGGTACCTGTTTCGATGAATATACATAGTTTGAAGTGCTTCATCACCCTTGAATGGATACAGCCTCCATTTTGTCTTGGGGATTCTAGCCTCGGCTGGTTCAGTGTATTTGATCACAACACCTTTGTAGGTGTTTCGTTCCTCTGTTAGTTTTCCAGATCTCTCAAAGTTGGGCGCACCCACCTCCTGGGGTGAAGTTATGATTAGGGCTGGCGATAACAAGGGGTCACCAATACTTACGTGCTTGAGTAAGTAAGCTTGTTCGGGGTCGAGCGTGATTATAGCTTCGTTAGTGTATATTGGTGAATCATCTGATTGGAGCATGGCTAGCAGGGTGTCCATAATCAATACGAATATTAGGGGTATAATAATCGGGGGGTAGAGCTTGGCGTGAAACTGGCGATTCAAACACCGTGGAATGCGAGGATCAAGATGGGGTGTTAGTGAAATTCACACTGTGAATGACTAAAGTACAATAAACAACACGGCACACACAAAATAATGTTTCCTCAAATATGAGGCTGACTGTGACTGACTCCAGTTTAAGATTTAAGCGAGGTGTGATATAACAGACTGCTTTAATATGACTTTCTGTCTGTGTGGTAAAGTTTCAGACATCGCTCAAGAGAATTACCTTCTTTTCTCCATCCTTATCCCCTTTCATCTTCCTATCTTTCTCCTTCTTGTCCTTCCTCTTTTTGTCATCCTTTTCACGATCTTTTGTCTCTTGCTCCCTATCTCCGTTCCGTCTCTTTCTCTCCGCCAGATAGTCCTCTAAACCAGCCCTGTCGCTACCAAGAAACTTGGTCGGGGTTTCTGAAAGCAGGAAACTGAGATAAAATATGAAACTAATTCATGGAGAGACTTGAATAACTCGACCCTGTCTCTATGTAAAGGAGGGTTGCAACATAACAATAAGAAACCCTCCAGAATAAGTAATAATCTACGGCCTACAGACTGTGGGTTGAGTTTCTCAGTCTTCAAAATAAGAAATTAACTAATTAGTAAACTAATTAACACCAACTTACTGTGAGATTGGCTCCTATTCCCACTATCCCCTGACCGATTGTGTGATGAAGAGGGTGGAGGGGATGAACGGCGGTTATTGTTTTTCCGAGGGGGCGGTGATCTGCTATCCCTTTTCTGTCTCCGTTGGGGAGGTTGCTGTTGTTGTTGAGATCCTGCAGGATATTAATTGGTTTTACTGAGTATAATGATGTACAATCCCGCTAAAACATTGAAGAAAACTGTAATGTTCGTCGAGCTAGGCATAGAGAAAAGCGGTAGAAATAAAGAGGAAAAAACGAAACTGCTCAAGTCGTGGTGGAAAAAAGAGAAAAAAAGGCAGTAAAAAGTAAAAAAGTAAGTCTCTTACTTCTTGGTGGGGAGGCATCACTACTTTCTGACGAACTACTGGAAGAACTAGAACTACTGGAACTGGACTGCTTCCTTTTACGGGTGGGCATATTGGAAACCTTTTAGCTATAGAACGAGGGGATGGATTAAAAATCTTTGGTAAAAGAACTGGGGATTGGGGAGAGGTGAGAAACGGGAGTAAATACACGTTGAATTTAGATTTCTGATGGTCAAAACTTCAAAACAGTGACTCAACACAACTCGTATATATCACAAATTAAACAAAAGAACTCGTTCTTTTTCATGATAATTCATAATCTGAGATAAACTTTGGACAAATCATTAAATTTGTCCAGAAAAAAAAGAATCATGCAACTTGGGATAGCTGTTCATCAGGAACCGACCGAAACAAGTAAACAACCAATCAGAACACGTTATTTAGGTCACGTGACTGGTTATTAGCCAATCAGGGGCCAGTATTTCTTGATTCGGTCGGTTCCTGCTATTCATCGTGTGTACAGAATTATATCAGATTGAACACAAGACACATAACAGACACACGTCACACACACACACACACACCTTGATTCCAAGAATAAACAATAACAAAAAAACACTAATCAAACACATTTCTGTCTAAACAACATTTTGTAAACCACGAAGAGATCACCCTAATTCTCAGGTGCAGCTGTCTTACTAGCCAAGGTAAACTCTTCCAATAGTTTGGAGACCGTTTCGAACTCGTGACCCCCATGAACTTCAGCTCCAACCTTTAGCATTTCCCCGAATGTCACCCTTTCTGGATCACTCAAACTCACTGCAAACTCCCTACATACCAACACAAACCAATCCCCGCTGACAGTTCCGGAACTGACGATGTATGGGAAGTACTGTCGGATCTTGGGGTTGGTAATGGAGCAAAGGAGGAGAATTGTGGTGGACCAAATGGAAACAGATCTTGGTTTCAAGTGCATGAAATTCCGTAACACTAGCAAGACCCACTCGGCAATTTGGGCAAAATTTCCAGCCTCGATTATTCCTTGGAACAGGTCATGGAGAATGAGTGCTATCATCTCCCGGTTCTCCTGCCGGGGAGAGAGGAACTCGGATACAAATGTGTTGATCATCTGCTCTTTGGGAAAGAAATCAGTGACAAGGTAACAGATAACTGCAGCAAGTGGTTTCGCTTGAACCTCACAACACTGACCCACACAATCCAATATCTTTCTCATTTTATCCATGGCCCCTGCTAACATTTGATCTGTGATCTCCTGATCCCGCTCCAACTGTATCACCCTGCTGCCCTCTCTCCCACAATACATACAGGTCATCAAAAGACCGAATGATGACAGACATTTCTGGGGGTCATCCACCCCTAATTGGGTAGTCGTCATTTGTGTGATGGTGTCAATGTCATTTGAGGGCAGACAAAACGCGAGGATGAGCTTTTGGAGTCCACGTGTAACCAACTGATACAGCACGAAGGGAGTTTTGTCGTCAAGCGTTGCCTGGATACCGAATTGCAGGACGAATGTTGAGAACCCCTCCGGACAGCCATCCTGGAATTTTTCCAGCAAGATCACCGCCACCGCCCAGATTGTTGAAACAAATGTAAACGGGGTGGTAGTGTCATAGGCCAGCTTGGTGAGTATGAAATCAGCCAGGATTTGAACGAGTGACTCTTCGAAACAGCTGAGTTGCGATTCAAGAAGGTAAAATGAGCCATTCAGGGCAGCTAGTTGGAGGACCATAGAATCAGAATTTAGGGCTTCCTCAACAAATGGTAACAACTTCTCCCCGGCTTTATCCGCCTGTAACAGACTCACAGCTTTAGAGAGAGTATACAGCAGCTTTCCGTGCACTACAGTATCTTCAAGGGGGTGATTGAGCAGTATCTGGAGGAGTCCATCCACCATCCATTGGCAATGGTGGGTCTTCTGGAACAGATCTGACAGCTGGCTGACAGAGTCAATGATCTGATTGAGGAGGGACGCCGGAATCTGGGAGTCTGGGAGAGTCCACTCCCTGAATAGGTCTACCAGGAACTGCAGGCAACTCAGGATATCCGGTTCATCAGAGGTATCATTTGCGATTTGTTGCGACCTCTCAAAAACCCCACTGTTATCAAGATCGGTAATATCATTGGTGATAATCCTCTCCCTGAGAGCAGTTGCACTGTAGAATCCATGATAATACGCACTAGATCCCGGGATCCGATTGAGATCATGAAGGAACACCCCATATTTATCAATAGCCCGAGCCCCCGGACCTCCCATATCAATTAGACATTGTGTAAAGTCGCTATCAATGTAGATGTTCAGGTCAGGGAAGACAGGTTGGTAACTGGGGGTACACCTTGAACTGGCTAGCAGTTTATCAAACACCAACTTATGTGGGTAAACCATTCTTTGCCCCATGGTGGTAGTCAGGAATGGTATCTGTTGTGTCCGAGGAAAATGCTGGTAGATGCTTGTTTTGGGTGATCCAGTTACGGGTTGCAACATGGTTTGCAGGAGTAAGACAGTCATACCTCGGATCGCCAGACGATTAACGACTGATAACTCTGCGATTATCTCTTGCTCCTGTTCCATATCCATGTTGTAGGTTATCATACCCAGGAGAGTAACCCACAGCTCCTCGAACTGTCTCTTAGTAGACCAACCGAAGGATAGATTCCGGTACAGGAAATCATCTAAAACCTCCGAATCTCGGAGAAGATCAATGTCAATATCGGACAGGTTGAACTCGTTATTGTTGGTATTTTGGGAGGGAGATGTGAGGGCGAGGTAGGATGGGATCCTGAGATAGCTACTGACACAGGGAAGGGATGCTAGGGCGAGAATACACTTCTTAACAAGCATCAACAAGGACAAGTTATGGTGGGTATCAGTCGGAAACCGGTACAACACAAACGTCACCATAACCCGTATCTTCTCAATCTTACCCTCGATTTCCTGGTTTCGGGTAAGGTACTTTCCAAACAGACCCCTCAGGATATTCCACACATTCTCCACAATCCCCAGCTCCTCCCCGTAGTGGAGGATTGCACAGGTATCCCGTGTCACAGTAACAGAAAGAAGGAGTTCCAGTAACTCTGTGCAGACTGATACTGAGCTAAAGCGGTTATGGTAGGCGGATACAGCGAGGGAGAGGGCCAGTAGACGGGTTATGGAGTGGATGTGATACGGATCAAGATACGCAATGTCAGGGTATAGGACGGAGGTGTTGAGGAGTGTAGTGGTAGCCCGGGTATAACAGAAAAGGTCATGGAGCCACTTTGGATCATCCCACGATGTTGATGGTGCCAGAAGGGATGTTGGATCGTCAAATGCCGAGTTATCCACGAACAGAGCGAGGGATTTAGGGAGTGATGTAGACCGAGTATGGGTATGTGTTGGTTTAGGCTGACTCTGTTTTGTGGGTGTTTTGACACCGGTCAGAGATACCAATCTCTCCAACAACTGACTCTTCCCGACTAGAAGGAGAGAGGGAAGTTGTGGGACTGGGTCATCAGGGGATATGTATGCTGATTTCTGGGCACATAACTCCTTTCTGCCCACTTCTAACATGTCGAGGAAGAGAGCGGAATCAAAAGTAGGGCGGGAGACAACCGATTTTAGATCGTGAAAGGGCATTTCTTTCAAAACAGGCACTATTTTTAGAGGATCCGATGGGTAGACAGTCAGTTTTTCAACAAAGAACTTATGTAACTCATCGCTTGTCAGAGCTGTATTGATACACTCACTTTCCTTGTCCTCTACTTGTACCCCGCTTTTCTCCAGCACCACACTGATCATATCTCTCGCTTTCTCGGTGGAGTTGGTCTTCGATACGAACTCTCTGATATCTTTCAACCCCTCCACAGTTTCCTCACTCAGCACACCCATCTCAGGCAACTTGGAAATCAGATAATCTACAATCACGTTACTGAGAAACAAGCTGGTAGCGTATTTCAACTCCATGCCAACTGTCACAATTTGGTGGATCTTCTCCACAAATCCGTCCATATCCAGTTCAGTAGCAGCACGAATATCTACAATAACTGACCTAAAATCCCGTTTCACCTCACCCTCACTTTCCCGCAAGAACTTGTCCACTATGGTTGTCTCTGGGTACTGAACTGGGGTCTCCCCCATTGCACGGAAAATGTTATGCACCGTCAGAGCGACTGCTGGGTATTTTGTAGCTAGTGTATCTGCCCTCTCTGAGACGAGAGAAATATCAGTGGAACAGGTTGTGGTGGAGCCCTTCTCAAAATAGTGGACCAGCTTGTGGATGTAGTTTAGAGCGGAGAGAGCGGAATGGGGCGTGTGTTGCTCCCGTGTGACGACCAAGAACCCAAGTGTCTCTCTCATCGACCACAGTACAAATGTTTGCAGTTTGTTTTCCAGCGGTGGGTCAAGGTCAGTAGCGGCTAGAAGGGAGTCTCCACATTCTTCCAAGAGTCCTTCAATTCCACCTTTTGTTATCGTGTGAAGGATATACCTCAAGAGGAGACTCAGAACCGCACATTTAGTAGTTGTATCCGAGGTGGACCCCAGGAAATCCAGAAGAGTTGAAATGATGGTGTTGGGTTCAAGTTCTATAACATCCAGTAGTCTCTTCATTGACACTACTACAGGATGAAGGGATACATCGAGTCGCTTCTGACTGATTGCTATGGAAACGGCCGACCAAACAGCTGCAGAGTACCGCTTGTAGTTAAGAGAATCTACAGAATACCAGTGAAGTACCATCCACAAAATATCAATAACTTGGTAATGAATCACATTCTTTAGCAGTATGCTCTCAACCACCTCCCTCTGGGTCGCTATCTCGGGCTTAGTTTCCTGAACTGAGAACAGCTCGTGAATCAGGGGGTACAGGGAGACGGAGATACTAGCAGTGTCCAGCTGACCACTTGCCATGGCTGTTCCACAGAGCTGCATAATCCGTGGGATGTCTATCACAGCCTCCTCTTGGTATCTCTCCTTGGTCAGCATTATCAGGAATTGGAAGAGCGTAGGGAGGAGTTTCGATGCTGCTCTAACTTGTCCCTGCTCAATATACTCGAACTGTTTCAGCAGGAAATTCACAAAGATTTTCCCCGTGTCAAGGAGGGAGTAGTTGATCCTTAGTCTCAACAGATCAATGAGAAGTACCAATATTTCTCCCTGAACGGGCGTGTCGCTCGTAATAGTATAAAGCTCCAGAGACTTCATAACCACGGTCTCAAAGAATCGAATATAATTCTGCATGACAGGCAGAGAGTCTTGTTGCTCCGGTTTCTTCTTAGCAGCTCGGTTAAACTTCCTGCCAAAGATCTTGGAAGCGAACGAGGAGGAGTTCTCCTCCTCGCTCTCCTCTCCCCCTCCTCCCTCAGGTGACACCGTCCTCATATTGTTGTAGACGTAGGGGGAGTACTTGAAGAATTCCACATGAAGCGGGGTGGATGGTTGAAGCGGCACGGGTCTGTTTACCCGGGCATTGTCACCAACTGGGGTCATCTTAGTCGGGCAAATGACGTTGGTCCCAAACAATGCCGCCAGGAGATATCGTGTGGTTGTTACACACTGAATCGGTTCTTTCTTCAGTAGCCTCTCCATATATTCATTGATCTCCTCACTGAACCCGCCCACATTTTTCAGGGAACTGTATTTTAGGATCTCTTGAAGGAGGGTGAGCGTTCCCCGAAGTACCAAAACGAATTTCTCATCGCTTTGAAGGTCGAGGGATACTTTATGGGCTTCATAGGACGCTTTCAAGTTTTCAAATAACTTCATGTAGTGAGGCAGATGGGTGAAAAGTCCCACTTTTGATGATTGCTCTGATAATTGTTCTCCAATCTTCTGTGGATCATTTTCACCATCTTTTTTCCGTTTGATACCCTGTAATTTGGTATCCTTACTTGGTTCAACCTCCGTGCACACGTGGGAACAAATGTTCAACACCCTCATTGAGTGGAAAACAAGCGTCTTGATTATCTCCACCAACCCTTCGTCTTTCAAATGCTGCCAACTGAGGATGGTGTCCGGGGTGTAGCTCTGGGCTGTTATCAGCATTTTACATGTCGCACCCAGCAGGTAGGTTATCACGGCCAGAAGATTCTGGTGACAGGAAATGTCATACATGTACATTGAGCTGGTGAGGTAGTGGGTGAAGAACGAGATTAGACCACTCGAGCTTCCCAGAGTTTGTTCCTCACATACTGTTATGCCCCATATTTTTAGTGTGTCTCCTGATATGTACCGAGAGGCAAGACACGCGAACGTCTCAATGCATCCCTTGACTAGATCATCAGATTGACTGGAAACCATTCGCTCTAGAAGGAGGTTGAGTAATCTGGAGAGAGGTTTGATATGCAGGGGAGATTTGGAAGACTCTAACGTTTGACTAGCGTCACTTGGCAGACAGATGGCATAAACGGGAGGGTTCACAAATTCAAAACTCCGAACGAAATCCCCGCGAATCAAATTGGTGAGGAGAGCGAGGGGAGTTCGGGTAAAGTTAAGTTTCTCGACCAGCGTTGCTATGGTAACCGTACAGGATGTTTGAACCCGGACATCCTCATCCGCGAGCATCAGGAACAAAGCTTCAACCACATCCCGTTGTAACTCGAGCACAAGTTCAACATTATAGCAGCTCAGAACAGCGAAATCAACCTCTCGTAATACCTCTAACAAGGCTGTTTTGACCAACCAATAGGAACTAGTGTGAAGAGTGAGGAGAGACTCGACCAACCTGATCACAGTCTCACACTTCCTGGTTCTCATTAAGGCCCCCACCAAAATCTTTGAAGCGTCACAACAGGATTTGTGTACTTTCTGCGACTCATCCCCAATACAACCAATTATGAGGTCAATGTAAGAATCACACTCGTCACTCCATCCTTGGTAGAAATGGTTCTGTAGATAGTTCAGGATGTATGTCCCACAGAGTGTCATCACATTACCTTGGAGCATGGGATCACAGTCGGCCTTAAAGATCAACGGTAGGGAGGACAGATGCTTGGGTAGGAGGCCAGGAGAGATGACAGTGAGCTCTGTTAGACATGATAGAACTAGTGATTTCACACTTACTCTAATCTTTTTCACCTGTTCACCGTTTACATCGACCAAGAATCGTTGAGAGAGAAGGACAGCCGTGGCAACAATTAAACTCTCCCCCTCCTTTCCCTCAAGTACCTCTCCCACCACTCCCTCCATCTCGGTCTCCTCCACCATCCCTCCATCCGCTGCCAGCAACATATTCTTATTGGTGTGTCTCGTTCCCACCATAAAATCTCCCAGGTTCCGACCTTGGAATTTTGATTTCCAAATTCCCACGCTCACCATTAAGAGTTCACCGACACTGACTCTTGTTTGTTCAATTAGAGTCTGAAGGGTGGAGAGAGCTGCTGTTATAACGTTATGATCAGCGTGAGAGAGATTCCGGAGTATCACTAGTAGGATACAAGCCACGTGATCCAGATTGAAAAACCTCTTGTCTTCCTCTCGTTTAGGCAGACTTGGCAGGGAGCCCAGAATCTTACGTAGTCCAAGGAATCCTCCGATGAGAGAGGCGGGAGAGGCAGAGGGATCGATACAGAGAACCAGCATTCTTTCAATTGATAATGCATAGAAGATCCCCGGTTTTAGACAGGAGTTACAGAGAGATGTGATGCACTCGGCTGACATACGTCGAGAGGCAGCAACCTTGGACACCAACGTTGTAAAGAGATGGGATATAAATGTGAATAGCTCACCCTCGCTAAAGAACGGGCCCAGGACAGTCAGGATTTTGGGCAATGCCCCTGTTAGACACTCCTGAATAGACTCCTCTTCCCGAGTACTGATTGTGATCAGCAGGGGCTGTAGGTTCATAACATAAACCCGGCATTTCTGAGGTTTTATCAAGTGAGCCAACTCCGCGAACCTCACAATCGCTGCTTTTACCCTTCGAGGACTGGCATTTCGCTTTATCTCCTTGAACAGCTCCAGCTGGATTTTAGCGGCATCTGCAGAGTGGAGCTCGTTTATCAAGTGGTTGAGTCCCTCGTCCGCGGCAACTCGAACATCCGGGGCTGAATCGTTACAGCAGATTAGGAGGTTTTCAAGGACTAACCCAACGAACTCGTGGTAGTCCTTGCCTCGGTCGGGGAGGGATGATAGCTGGGAGAGGGAGTTGACTATCCTCTTGATAGCTGAAACGGACAGCGAGGTTAGAAAATCAGAGAGGTCAGAAATGACTAATGAGGTTGGTGTTAGAGAAACAGGGAGTTCAAATAGACAGAGCGGTTAGTGGAATCAGGGAGTTCAAATCCAATATATCACCCACTTTCCAATAATTAAAAATTCAATTTCTACCAAAAACTCCAACTAACAAGAACCCCCCCCCACTTCAACAACCTGTAGTTAAGAGAATCTACAGAATACCAGTGAAGTACCATCCACAAAATATCAATAACTTGGTAATGAATCACATTCTTTAGCAGTATGCTCTCAACCACCTCCCTCTGGGTCGCTATCTCGGGCTTAGTTTCCTGAACTGAGAACAGCTCGTGAATCAGGGGGTACAGGGAGACGGAGATACTAGCAGTGTCCAGCTGACCACTTGCCATGGCTGTTCCACAGAGCTGCATAATCCGTGGGATGTCTATCACAGCCTCCTCTTGGTATCTCTCCTTGGTCAGCATTATCAGGAATTGGAAGAGCGTAGGGAGGAGTTTCGATGCTGCTCTAACTTGTCCCTGCTCAATATACTCGAACTGTTTCAGCAGGAAATTCACAAAGATTTTCCCCGTGTCAAGGAGGGAGTAGTTGATCCTTAGTCTCAACAGATCAATGAGAAGTACCAATATTTCTCCCTGAACGGGCGTGTCACTGGTGATCGTATAAAGCTCGAGAGACTTCATAACCACGGTCTCAAAGAACCGAATATAATTCTGCATGACGGGTAGGGAGTCTTGTTGCTCCGGTTTCTTCTTAGCAGCTCGGTTAAACTTCCTGCCAAAGATCTTTGAAGCAAATGAGGATGAGTTTTCCTCCTCGCTCTCTTCTCCCCCTCCTCCCTCAGGTGACACCGTCCTCATATTGTTGTAGACGTAGGGGGAGTACTTGAAAAACTCCACGTGGAGCGGGGTGGATGGTTGAAGCGGCACTGGTCTGTTCACCCGAGCATTGTCACCAACCGGGGTCATCTTAGTCGGGCAAATCACGTTGGTCCCGAACAACGCCGCCAGAAGATATCGTGTGGTTGTTACACACTGAATCGGTTCTTTCTTCAGTAGCTTCTCCATATATTCATTGATTTCCTCACTGAACCCGCCCACATTTTTCAGGGAGCTGTATTTTAGGATCTCTTGGAGGAGGGTGAGCGTTCCCCGGAGCACCAGCACAAACTTCTCATCGCTTTGTAGGTCCAGGGATACTTTATGAGCTTCATAGGAGGCTTTCAGGTTTTCAAAAAGCTTCATGTAGTGAGGCAGATGGGTGAAAAGTCCAACTTTTGATGATTGCTCTGATAACTGTTCTCCAATCTTCTGTGGATCACTTTCACCATCTTTCTTCCGTTTGATGCCCGGTAATTTGGTATCTTTACTTGGCTCGACCTCCGTACACACGTGGGAACAGATGTTCAGAACCCTCATTGAGTGGAAAACCAGCGTCTTGATTATCTCCACCAACCCTTCGTCTTTCAAATGCTGCCAACTGAGGATGGTGTCCGGGGTGTAGCTCTGGGCTGTTATCAGCATTTTACATGTCGCACCCAGCAGGTAGGTTATCACGGACAGGAGGTTCTGGTGGCAGGAGATGTCGTACATGTACATTGAGCTGGTGAGGTAGTGGGTGAAGAACGAGATTAGACCACTCGAGCTTCCCAGAGTTTGTTCCTCGCACACTGTAATGCCCCAGATTTTTAGTGTGTCTCCTGATATGTACCGAGAGGCAAGACACGCGAACGTCTCAATGCATCCCTTGACTAGATCATCAGATTGACTGGAAACCATTCGCTCTAGAAGCAGGTTGAGTAATCTGGAGAGAGGTTTGATATGTAGGGGAGATTTGGAAGACTCTAACGTTTGACTTGCGTCACTTGGCAGACAGATGGCATAAACGGGAGGGTTCACAAACTCAAAACTCCGAACAAAATCCCCGCGAATCAAATTGGTGAGGAGAGCGAGGGGAGTTCGGGTAAAGTTAAGTTTCTCGACCAGCGTTGCTATGGTAACCGTACAGGATGTTTGAACCCGGACATCCTCATCCGCGAGCATCAGGAACAAAGCTTCAACCACATCCCGTTGTAACTCGAGCACCAGTTCAACATAATAGCAGCTCAGGACAGCGAAATCAACCTCTCGTAATACCTCTAACAGAGCTGTTTTGACCAACCAATAGGAACTAGTGTGAAGAGTGAGGAGAGACTCGACCAACCTGATCACAGTCTCGCACTTCCTGGTTCTCATTAATGCCCCGACAAAAGTCTTTGAAGCGTCACAACAGGATTTATGTACTTTCTGCGACTCATCTCCAATGCAGCCAATTATGAGGTCAATGTAAGAATCACACTCGTCACTCCATCCTTGGTAGAAATGGTTCTGTAGATAGTTCAGGATGTATGTCCCACAGAGTGTCATCACATTACCCTGGAGCATTGGATCACAGTCGGCCTTGAAGATCAACGGTAGGGAGGACAGATGGTCGGGTAGGAGGCCAGGAGAGATGACAGTGAGCTCTGTTAGACATGATAGAACTAGTGATTTTACACTTACTCTAATCTTTTTCACCTGATCACCGTTTCCATCGACCAAGAACTGTTGGGAAAGAAGGACTGCCGTGGCGACAATTAAACTCTCCTCCTCCTTGCCCTCAAGTACCTCCCCCACCACTTCCTCCATCTCAGTTTCCTCCACCATCCCTCCATCAGCCGCCAGCAACATGTTCTTGTTTGTGTGTCGAGTACCCACCATAAAATCCCCCAGGTTCCGACCTTGGAATTTTGATTTCCAAATTCCCACGCTCACCATTAAGAGTTCACCAACACTGACCCTGGTTTGTTCAATTAGAGTCTGAAGAGTGGAGAGAGCTGCTGTTATCACGTTGTTGATCAGCGTGAGAGAGATTCCGGAGTATCACTAGTAGGATACAAGCCACGTGATCCAGATTGAAAAACCTCTTGTCTTCCTCTCGTTTAGGCAGACTTGGCAGGGAGCCCAGAATCTTACGTAGTCCGAGGAATCCTCCAATGAGAGACGCAGGTGAGGCAAAGGGGTCGATACAGAGAACCAGCATTCTTTCAATTGATAATGCATAGAAGATCCCCGGTTTTAGACAGGAGTTACAGAGTGATGTGATGCACTCGGCTGACATACGTCGAGAGGCAGCAACCTTGGAGACCAACGTTGTAAAGAGATGGGAGATGAATGTGAACAGTTCACCCTCGCTAAAAAACGGGCCCAGAACAGTCAGGATTTTAGGTAACGCCCCTGTTAGACACTCCTGAATAGACTCTTCTTCTCTGGCACTGATTGTGATCAGCAGGGGTTGTAGGTTCATGACATACACCCGGCATTTCTGAGGCTTTATCAAATGAGCCAGCTCAGCGAACCTCACTATCGCTGCTTTTACCCTTCGAGGACTGGCATTTCGTTTTATCTCCTTGAACAGTTCCAGCTGGATTTTAGCGGCATCTGCAGAGTGCAGCTCATTTATCAAGTGGTTGAGACCCTCGTCCGCGGCAACTCGAACATCCGGGGCTGAGTCATTACAGCAGATTAGGAGATTTTCAAGGACGAGCCCAACGAACTCGTGGTAGTCCTTGCCTCGGTCGGGGAGGGATGATAGCT
>AVPN01001922.1:2975-17291 GCA_000695325.1 Pleurobrachia bachei | reverse complement strand
ACTAGGTCCTCTGCTGTCTAATAGAAGTACATCATGCGCCGCACATATTTATGCAATATATTATTTGTCGAGGAGAGGCAATTATTCCAGCACTTTTACAATTAGTACACAGAGCTGCTATTAGCCAAGTTCATAAACACCAACATAACTCTCCTTCAGATTTCTATCCTGACCCCAGATACCAAACCCAAATATATATAACCATTGCTAACACTCGTCTGCGGCTTGACATCCCTCGAAGCAGCAAAAACAAACAACTGTACTCTTGATATCAAGGAGCTGATCCCAATCACACAAAACCACACCTCACGATTTGCTCATTACCTTGCTGACACTCATTTGGTTGGTGGTAAGGGTTCCAGTCTTGTCTGAACAGATAACAGTGGTACATCCCAGGGTTTCCACAGATGGCAGAGATCTCACAATACAGTTCTTCTTTGCCATCCTTCGGGTTCCTAGAATGGGGTGGGAATTAGACTTGTTCGGATTAATCACTAATCAGGTTAGATTTAATAGTTTTTAATTTGTATAAATCACATACCGAGAGCGAGACAGGTGGTAATGACAGCGGGAAGACCTTCAGGAATAGCGGCCACGGCCAGGGCAACAGCAATTTTGAAGTAGTACACAGCACCCTAGGGAGAAAGATGGTTAAATATACTTTTTATCATTGTTGTCCTGGTTAGTTACCCGTTACTTAATTAATTAATTTACCCTGATCCAGGAACCACCGTGGATGGGATCGGAGAAGTGTCCAATGTTGATAGCCCAGACAGCCACACAGATCACAGAGATGACCTTGGAGAGCTGCTCACCAAACTCGTCCAGTTTCTTGCCCAGGGGTGTCTTTACATCACCCGTGTCAGAGATGGAGGTGTGGATCTTTCCTGGAGGGAGAGGGGTGGTAAGATAGGATCCGGGAGGGAGAGGTGGGGGTTCCTTAAAAAAGCGTATTGGGATCATGAATTAGGATTAAGAGAAAATTCGGACAAAACCTTTCAATGGTCTAACAATGGGGGAGGGGGATATAGAGCGGGACGGGGAGATTTTATATTTGTGAATTGAATACATGATTGAGAGAATGAGATATCTAGAGAGCGAGAAAGATAGAGGGAGAGAGAGGGAATCATAAATACCGGATAATTCAAAACTTGATATGATGGTCCTTACTGTGAACTAAACAAGATACGGTCATGTGACTATCTCGTGACTCATAGAAATCACTCACTCATTACACACTCTCACACACACTCTTGGGAAATTTACTTTTCAACATTCATTCTACACGGGTCAGTCAAAGAAGCAGAGAAATTACACAGAAAACATGTCACGTGGAGCAGCCAGGAGGGTGATTAATTAAGCAACTGTTGATTGATAGCTGTGTGATCGTGAGATTTTCTCCAAATGCTTTCAAGGAGAATTATATGCTCGCAATAATGCTGCATTTTCACACATACCGATTGCAGTGTTGAGTCCAGTTCCCACGACCATTCCACGGCATCGTCCAGCTGCAACATTTGTTCCGGAGAAGATGAGGTTAACCTTGTCTTGGTTTACGGCGTGGACATCAGGAACGGGATCCGTAGTCTTCATTACACTCATGCTCTCACCTGAGGATGGGGTTGTTTAGTTATGGTGGACTGTTTATGTTATATATAACAATGGTGTAATTATTACACGGTGATTTACATGAGTGAGTTGGTCGGTATTTAAGGGAATTGTATTGTTAGGGGAACTGTGCATTGCTCCAGTGATTGTGTTATATCTTAGTGATGGGTGAGGGGGGGGGGAGAGATGGGGATTGCATTAATTTGAAATTCATGAGCAATTAGATACAGGCCTTTATAATTCAATTTGACACTTGTGTGAGATAGTGCATCATGTTTAAAGAATGAAACAGGAGTGGACTATATAATGGATCTAACTATAATGTAGACGGAGGAAAGAAATATATTCACATTATATAGGGGTAGAGACTAGACGGTTGATGGGGTGTTTAGACGGTGGGGTAGACAGTTTAGCAGTGTTGTGCTGTATGGAATAATAGACAGTAGCTAGATGACATGTCAACAAATAGTGAGCAATGTCATCACTATGAGAGAGGGGAATGCACACTTGCAGCAACTTAAATAGTGTTGTTGTAATTTGTTTGATGAAGTGTGGAACAAACAAACAAACAAACAAATAAACAAACAAAAAACAAAAAACAAACAAACAAACAAACAAACAAACAAACAAACAAACAAACAAACAAACAAACAAACAAACAAACAAACAAACAAACAAACAAACAAACAAACAAACAAACAAACAAACAAACAAACAAACAAACAAACAAACAAACAAACAAACAAACAAACAAACAAACAAACAAACAAACAAACAAACAAACAAACAAACAAACAAACAAACAAACAAACAAACAAACAAACAAACAAACAAACAAACAAACAAACAAACAAACAAACAAACAAACAAACAAACAAACAAACAAACAAACAAACAAACAAACAAACAAACAAACAAACAAACAAACAAACAAACAAACAAACAAACAAACAAACAAACAAACAAACAAACAAACAAACAAACAAACAAACAAACAAACAAACAAACAAACAAACAAACAAACAAACAAACAAACAAACAAACAAACAAACAAACAAACAAACAAACAAACAAACAAACAAACAAACAAACAAACAAACAAACAAACAAACAAACAAACAAACAAACAAACAAACAAACAAACAAACAAACAAACAAACAAACAAACAAACAAACAAACAAACAAACAAACAAACAAACAAACAAACAAACAAACAAACAAACAAACAAACAAACAAACAAACAAACAAACAAACAAACAAACAAACAAACAAACAAACAAACAAACAAACAAACAAACAAACAAACAAACAAACAAACAAACAAACAAACAAACAAACAAACAAACAAACAAACAAACAAACAAACAAACAAACAAACAAACAAACAAACAAACAAACAAACAAACAAACAAACAAACAAACAAACAAACAAACAAACAAACAAACAAACAAACAAACAAACAAACAAACAAACAAACAAACAAACAAACAAACAAACAAACAAACAAACAAACAAACAAACAAACAAACAAACAAACAAACAAACAAACAAACAAACAAACAAACAAACAAACAAACTGTTATATATAACAATGGTGTAATTATTACACGGTGATTTACATGAGTGAGTTGGTCGGTATTTAAGGGAATTGTATTGTTAGGGGAACTGTGCATTGCTCCAGTGATTGTGTTATATCTTAGTGATGGGTGAGGGGGGGGGGAGAGATGGGGATTGCATTAATTTGAAATTCATGAGCAATTAGATACAGGCCTTTATAATTCAATTTGACACTTGTGTGAGATAGTGCATCATGTTTAAAGAATGAAACAGGAGTGGACTATATAATGGATCTAACTATAATGTAGACGGAGGAAAGAAATATATTCACATTATATAGGGGTAGAGACTAGACGGTTGATGGGGTGTTTAGACGGTGGGGTAGACAGTTTAGCAGTGTTGTGCTGTATGGAATAATAGACAGTAGCTAGATGACATGTCAACAAATAGTGAGCAATGTCATCACTATGAGAGAGGGGAATGCACACTTGCAGCAACTTAAATAGTGTTGTTGTAATTTGTTTGATGAAGTGTGGAACAAACAAACAAACAAATAAACAAACAAAAAACAAACAAACAAACAAACAAACAAACAAACAAACAAACAAACAAACAAACAAACAAACAAACAAACAAACAAACAAACAAACAAACAAACAAACAAACCAACAAACAAACCAACAAACAAACATAGCTTACCAGTAAGGATACTCTGATCGATCTTCACACACGACGATAGAATCTCAATAACCCGAATATCTGCAGGTGCTTTGTCTCCGACTGAGAAAAGAAGGATCATTAGCAATTGATACTATTTAAATGGTGCCAATACATTTAACAAGTAACATTTCACTGCCATACCACTGTTACCCCCAGTCCTGATCCTAGATACTACCTCTATTGCAGAGCATTACCTAAATATAAGTTTTTCACAAACTTCCACCTTTTTGATTGAAGAAGCCCCTATAAGGAAACCTTCCCGATCGATCTCCCCAATCCCCATTGCATATTACACACCAAATTACACCCCGCAATATGCAACATCTCATTGCATCCCGTACACTAAATAGTCGGATTTATAGCTCACTTCCTAGCCCATCTTTTGTTGCCTCCAATTAATCGGTTGGCATTAGTGAGGGAGAGAGAGAGGGGGAGGAACTAGGAGAGAGAGAAATGCGAAAGAAGAAAATAAGGAAGCCATCGATGGAGTGCACTACTACGACGACTAGTTTCAGTCATTACCGAGATTAGAACCTACTTGCGAAGGGACAGAGAGCGAGAGAGAGATGTAGGGGAGAGAAAGAAACAGAGACAACAAAGAACTAGAGAGAGACGGTCTGATAAGATAGATAAGATGATGTTTTACGATTTCATTTTTCAGTTCAGAGAAGAAACATCTACTATACAGATGTATCATGTAGTTCTCAGCTAGTCATGCAACTCAGAATACTACTGCTTGAAATCGTGGTAATTGAGAAAATACCACTTAGTGTGTGCCCCCTCAAACAAACAAACAAACAAACAAACAAACAAACAAACAAACAAACAAACAAACAAACAAACAAACAAACAAACAAACAAACAAACAAACAAACAAACAAACAAACAAACAAACAAACAAACAAACAAACAAACAAACAAACAAACAAACAAACAAACAAACAAACAAACAAACAAACAAACAAACAAACAAACAAACAAACAAACAAACAAACAAACAAACAAACAAACAAACAAACAAACAAACAAACAAACAAACAAACAAACAAACAAACAAACAAACAAACAAACAAACAAACAAACAAACAAACAAACAAACAAACAAACAAACAAACAAACAAACAAACAAACAAACAAACAAACAAACAAACAAACAAACCAACAAACAAACCAACAAACAAACATAGCTTACCAGTAAGGATACTCTGATCGATCTTCACACACGACGATAGAATCTCAATAACCCGAATATCTGCAGGTGCTTTGTCTCCGACTGAGAAAAGAAGGATCATTAGCAATTGATACTATTTAAATGGTGCCAATACATTTAACAAGTAACATTTCACTGCCATACCACTGTTACCCCCAGTCCTGATCCTAGATACTACCTCTATTGCAGAGCATTACCTAAATATAAGTTTTTCACAAACTTCCACCTTTTTGATTGAAGAAGCCCCTATAAGGAAACCTTCCCGATCGATCTCCCCAATCCCCATTGCATATTACACACCAAATTACACCCCGCAATATGCAACATCTCATTGCATCCCGTACACTAAATAGTCGGATTTATAGCTCACTTCCTAGCCCATCTTTTGTTGCCTCCAATTAATCGGTTGGCATTAGTGAGGGAGAGAGAGAGGGGGAGGAACTAGGAGAGAGAGAAATGCGAAAGAAGAAAATAAGGAAGCCATCGATGGAGTGCACTACTACGACGACTAGTTTCAGTCATTACCGAGATTAGAACCTACTTGCGAAGGGACAGAGAGCGAGAGAGAGATGTAGGGGAGAGAAAGAAACAGAGACAACAAAGAACTAGAGAGAGACGGTCTGATAAGATAGATAAGATGATGTTTTACGATTTCATTTTTCAGTTCAGAGAAGAAACATCTACTATACAGATGTATCATGTAGTTCTCAGCTAGTCATGCAACTCAGAATACTACTGCTTGAAATCGTGGTAATTGAGAAAATACCACTTAGTGTGTGCCCCCTGGCCTGGGGGCTGCTATTTTGATTCATATTGGGACATGTTTTATATACCATCCACACTAGGGACCTAAATAAATTCATCACGTGACTAATAAACAATGCACCAACGTGTGTGTGCAGTACACTGTGTGTAGCACTTCCGTGGTTTGGGATCACTTTGTCTTTCTCTACCATCTTGCTACACTCAAACTTTAACCAAGTAAGCTACAAAATTAATGTTATCTAAATTCTCTGTAATGGAGAGAGAGGTGGGTGCAGGTGTAACAGATCGCTAGACGGTGTAGACCATGATATACGGGGGGGTTGAATAGCGGGGATCTGTAATGAGGGAGGGGGACATTAGTGGGGGTTAGTGGGGACATTGCCAGAACTATAATAGAGAGGCTTTAATAGAATATATCGGCTGTTCTCTTCTCTACATCAGAGAACCATGATCTGCTGTTGAATTTCGATCAGCCGTGGTAGCTTCTTCTCTCTCTCCTTTCTTTCCCTCTCTCTCTCCCACTGCCCCTGTCGAGAGGGCTCTCTTAGCTCTACTAGTTGTTATAGGTGGGCAAAGCACCTGCAAAATTAGATCTTACTGCGTGCACACACGAGAAGCTGCGCTCTTAGATGTTAAGCACTTGTGCCACTATCGAAACAGACAAATATGGTAAAAATGGGCTACTCCGACTATTTTATAAACTTCTATGAACGTTTTTTGCCTCATACATGAGTGGCAAATGGCCATGCTAAGAGGGAAAACTGGGTCGCTTTATATTATATCTTTGACCATTTTCGTTCCTTTTTTATTCCTCATTCATTTTCTAGTGTCCACATATTCCATGCATAAATGGGTCCGCATAAATGGAAAGATTGAGCGAGAGTAGGAGAAAAGGGGAGAGTGACAGAGTGAAAAACAGACAGACAGACAATTGGAGTTGGTGGTAAATAATGTAGTAAGTATTGTTGTGAGAGGATGAAAGGAAGAGTGACGTGACTCAGTGTGTGCAGTAGAGAGAAAGGGAGATGGAGAGGGAGCTGGAAGAGAGAGGGAGACTGGAGAGAGGGAGATGGAGAGGGAGCTTGAGCTGGAGAGAGAGGGAGAGAGAGGGATCCCTAGGGAGAGAGTGGGAGACTTCATTAAACCAAAATGAAATAAACTCCTCAGTCCTCACACTCATACCATGTGGGTTATATTGAATGTCAAACTGTTATAGCTAGGGAGGCAGGGGAGAGAGAAAGATAGAGATAGAGAGAGAGAGAGAGAGAGACAGAGACAGAGACAGAGACAGAGAGAGAACACGTGTACACCCGCACTTTTCACATTCCTCCAAACCCAAAGCACTAGGTGATGATGCTGTCGAAAAAATAGAGGGAGGACTGTGAATTAAAAAACATTTTCTATTTATGAAACCATCCTTCTTTTTTTCTTCTTTACAGTGATGAGCGGTACGAGTCATCTTCTGGCATCCGTTTCATTTGTTATGTTCTAACTTAACATTAATTGTAAACGCACAAAACACAGTCTAGCTAGCTAGGTAAGATTTCATCCCATAACCAGATCTATTTGTTTGAGGTCTGCAACGGATGGTGCTTTTTGCTACGTTCGAGCACGCTCCCTTGAGTGAAGATTTGAGTGTAGGGTGTTGTGTGACCTCTGTATCATTAGAGCGATCTTCAATACAATCATTCCACCCCCTCTCTCTCTATTTTTTATACTATAGTTCTCTCTATCTCCCTCTCGCTCTCTCTCTCGCTCTCTCTCCCTCTTATTCTATATTTCTCTCCCTATCTCCCTATCTCCCTCTATCTCTAGTCTCTCCTCCAGTCTCCACATATATTTTTCACAACTTTTCTCTCTATTTCCCTTCCTTTCTCTCGATCTTTTAACCTCCTCTCCTTTCTTTGGATCTCTTTCAGCTTTCCCATCAATCATATTCTACCCCTTTTTCTCACCCCCTTTACCCTTATCCAGCCCCTGACAGGCCCCCTGAGACCTTCTTCTAAAAGCATCAATTTAATAATGTACCATTTAGTGATGCATTTATGTAGGGAGAAGGAAATAAGGGAAGATAATTTTTAAAATGATTGGATCAGACTATTATCTGTGTCGAGAATGGTTTTGTTGCTCCACCGAATGAGAAAAGCAATGTGCTTCATATCAAGCAATGCTAATAGGACGACCCTTCCGTTTACTTAGCATTTTCCAATCCCTATCTTGCAAGGTTGACCACATACACACGCAATGAGAGATAGAGGAGAAAAATAATTAGAAAGAGAGAGAGAGAGAGAGAGTGAGAGAGAAAGAGAGAGAGAGAGAGAGAGAGAGAGAGAGAGAGAGAGAGAGAGAGTGAACTATAAAGATACCAGTCACGTGATAGTTAAGTTCCAGTACACCGCACACTACACACACACACAAACAGCAGCGACCGCTAATCCCCTCCCTCCTTGCTAGTCTAAGCGAGCGGAGTTGTAGCACGTGACAGCGGTTATCTGATATCCAGTTCTAGTTGCCATGGTTACCCGGGGTCGTTACCATGGCTTAGCACTGCCTAATGAGCCACCCATTACTCTTCTCTCTTTCTCTCTCTCTCTCTCTCCAATACAAGGCACGGAAACAGAGAGAACGTAAAGAGAAAGATTCTCGAGCATGCACAAAGGAAACATCATCTCGTATATATATTTGACCGAGTCTGTACAGAGGTTTAATCAGGGGAGAAGTAAGACTCATTATATATGCCAGGAGAGAGAGGTTTTATTATAAACTTTGTTTGTTTACTAGTCTAGCACACACAAAATTATCAAATTTATTGTGTGGTAGCAGAAAGGCTCGGCGGTGAAATTGCTAGCCTTTCACGGTTACCTATATAATACACAATAATTAGAAAGAAGGAAATCTGTGGGCCTACTATGCAACTCACACCCACAGCCACCTTATGTTGCCAAAAAAGGTCCTGATACTGACAGCATTCTATAGTACATGACGTTACAATAGTATGGTGATTGGTGAAACCCATGAATATATACTGTCTGTATATTACTTTATTATTCATTGATCGCCATGTTACTATGTATCTCTGTGAAGTAACACATGCTGCGTGTGGGGGCTCACTGCCCACACATTGCACCTCAATAGACACGATGTGTAATAACGGAGTGGCAGAGAGAGAGAGAGAGAGAGAGAGAGAGAGAGAGAGAGAGAGAGAGAGGGAGGAGACAAAGCAGGTGTGGCAGTAACATTAGAAGTGCCTCAAAAGAACTAAATAGCGCTCCATTAGAGGCTCCAAACACCCGCAACCCATGACCTTCAAATAATGAATAAAGCACTTTGAAAGTACAAAACAACATAAATGGTTCCCTGGGGCTCTACAAAGTCATCCCAAGTACTAAATTCATGCAAAATTGACAAATTTCAACAGAGTCTCAAGATGGCATTATCAGGCATTATTTAGACAGATGCCCAAATAAAAGAACAAACTGTTAACTAATGTCTTCTGTGTACTATCTAGTATCGTTGCCAACACTTATAAGCAAGAAAATAATGCCTTTTTAAGAAAATTTCAGAGTCTAATGCCTTTTGAAATAAGTTGACACTGGGAACATAATAATACAATGAAACTCACCCTTACTCCCCATAAAGTAAAGGTTGGATTTAGGTTTCAAACTAGCAGTATTAAAATGGGATTAAAATTCAATTAAGAACTCCCATGTCTATCGCATGCCAGAAAGAACCTCAGGTCTACCAAAATCCCCATGACCCCCTGATCCCGGACTTCTTACCTGCGACCTCGCAGATATCGCCAGGAACCAGGGTAACAGCTCGGATCTTTTGAACTCCAGCCTTGCCCTGTCGAATAACCTTGGCTATATCAGGCTCGTATTCTTTCAGAGCTTCAATCGCATCCTCCGCGTTCTTTTCCTGAAACCAGGGTCACCATTTGTAATTGAAGCAGTTACATTTTGTTCCTTGCCGCATTTACTGCACTGTCAGATGCACATATTTAATTACAGGCTACATGACCAGAAGAGTTATGTGATGGAGTGTTGGTGTAGATTGAACTATTGAAATGGTGTTTGTATGAATAGAACTGGATGGAGGCACAGGTGTCTACCAATGATTTGTGTGTACCCCACTCTCTCGTCCCCTTCACCCTCTCTCGATCGATTATTACTAAACTGTCTCGAGGGAGAGAGAGAGAGAGAGAGAGAGAGAGAGAGAGAGAAAGGTTTCTTTAACATACCTGCCATACACCCACAGCAGCGTTGGCTATGAGAATGGTGACAATAACAAGAGGCTCCACAAATGCTGTCGTTTTCTCATCTTCATCCGTTTCGAACAGGGCGAGAATCTGTTGTAAATGGGAGTTAATTAGTACCCAATTAAGGTAAAGATAATGACGCTGTTTGCATTCTCAGGGCAATTACTCGAAACACGGTGTTTAATTAAACACAGCCTGAACAAATAACGATCCCTGATGAGTTAATTAGACATATCAACTAGATCGGTAGACTTACGAAAGAGATGACGGCGGCGAGAATCAAAATTTTCACTAGCAAATCATCAAATTGCTCAAGAATAAGAACCCACAAAGCTTTTCCCTCCTCAGCAGGCAGCTCTGAAATTATAAGGTTAAGACCATGGAGAATTAGATAGAGAATAGGGGGGTTAGAAAGAGAAGAGGGGATAATTAGAAAGAGAAGAGGGGAGACTTACGGTTGGGACCGTGTTTCTTCTGAAGGGCATCAACCTCAGCTTGTGAGAGGCCAACCTGTGGAAAGGGTAATCAGTAACACCGTTTACCAGGAAAGTGGTGGCTTTTAGAGGCTAGCCAGCGTCATCGTGATGAATTTGAAATATGTTTACCTTGGGGTCAACGCCGTAATCCCTTACAAGATCATCAATCTTCCGGGCATGGGGCGGAAGTGACTTCATAGTCGTTCCCTGACTGTATTATATTTCGTTGATATGTATTTGATCTCCTATGTGCAAGTTGACCTACTCAGGGGTTCATGTTAGATTCATCGATTAATTTATCTTTTTCATCGATAAGATAATCGTTAAACGCTTAATTCATAAATGTATTAAATTTTGATAAGAGACAGTGACGTCGTTGACAAATCATAACATCCTATAGTGGTTCGCAATTCACGAACATTGCCGTTGGGCGAAATCTCAAGATCTTTATTAATAAAATACAGCTTGATGTCAGAGTTAGGCTATTTAAATGTACCACTTTTTACAGTACAAACATTCGAGCCTGCCTTAATGACATATGTTATTTGATATTTTAGAGAGGCGATTTTAAGTCACGAGCCTTGGCGAGCAGCAACGGTTTAATACGCATCATGATAAGTTATAACACAGCTACGTTAATGTGCTAGAGAGTTCTTCATTGTGGCGTACACGATAAACCTCGCGCATGAGGGGATTGCAGCGCATTCCAAAGGCATGAGGCGTGCGCCGTATCAAAACTCAAAACACGAAATAACTTTTGTTTCTGAAATAGTGGAGAGCTTAGCTCCAGACCGCGCAATTCCAAGCCGCGCATTTTGTTCTTGTTCGCGCGCGCTCTGCCACTTTTTCGTCCGTACTCGAGCCGAACCAGAAAATTTTCATTTTTACTTCGCTTTTTTGTTTTTGCAATTTCGTTTTTGCAATTTTGAATATTGATCAGGGGCAAAGGCCCAGCGACGTGAGACTGAGACGTCCCTGATTTGATGTTTCTCTTTACACTCAGTTTTGTGTGAGCAGTAAGCTGTAGAGGACGAGTTTAACCGTTAACGGCTGTCAAGTTTCGCAGTGGTTTGAGAGTTGAGTCTTGGCTCTTGATGACAGACCCCTCAGCCCTAGCATTGCAAATTGCCAACTTCATCAAGTACAAAATTAAGTTAAAAGCAACTGAATAGGCTGCAGAAAAATGCAATACTCAGCAGCAAGGTTTTTGGATATGTTCTCGGATGGAAAGGGTCTAGTGAGAAGAGGAGTAACGACTCTCAAGTCTCAGACGTTGGGCGTTGGCTCCACTTTTTGTCAGTGGCAACTAGGATACATTTCAAAGTCTGCCTTATACTAATGTACCAAGATATTTATGGGAGTGCACCAGACTATTACCAATGAGATCCAAAAACTATGCATAAATCTTCCGCAATCTTGTGGCAAATGATGATAAGACCCTACTGGGAGTCGGAAGAGAAGACTCATGGAGACTTTAAGTTGCAACACAGAAATACTGCTGAACAATATGCAACAATCTACCGATACCCACCTTTTTGTGAAAATTATGTAACTAAAGGTACACTATAACACCCCTCCGACCTTGAGCCTGCTTCCACACCCCTCCCTACTGTGTCCTGCTTCTACACCCCTCCCTCCTGGGTCCTGCTTCTACACCCTTCCCTCCTGGGTCCTGATTCTTCAGCCCTCCCTCCTGGTTCCTGATTCTACAGCCCTCCCTCTTGGGTCCCGCTTCTACACCGGTGAGCGGACTCTAGTGCTACACTCTAAGTCTACAGTGGACTCTATATCTAAATTTAGATTTAGATAAAGAGTCCAAATAAGTCTAAAATCTAGGAGGACTTTAAAGTCGGATTTTTTGAAGTTGTCACCCCCCTGGGTGGCGCGCGAGTTTTTATTTGTGCGTCGGAATCTTGTTTTGGCTCTCACGCCTTTGTTTCTCAGCCAATTTGGTCAAACCAAAGTTTTACGGACTCCCAAAATTATGCTCTTTCCGGTGATATCCGGTTTTTTGCCGAAAGATGAGAGCAAATGGGGGCTGTCACGCGCAAATACGACGCCGCGCGACAGAAGGGGGGTGACAACTTCAAAAAATCCGACTTTAAGACACAATATTTCATTAAAAATAAAATGTATCAAAACAAGTCAGAAAATGTTAAGTTTTCTCAAATTTGACAGGCGAAAGTGTCCCTTTTGACCCGAACCTGTTTTTCATCTTAGGGTCAGCACACACCAGAGTTAAAATTAAAATTAAAATTTTGACTTTATCGTCGCACACACCAGCGACCGTTAAAATCTCTCTCCCCATTCTTAGAGTAACAATCTCGCGCCAGTTTGACGGCGTGTTAAAACTTTAAGTTAAAGTTTTAACACCCGTCAAACTGGCGCGCGAGAAAAGTGTTAGCATCGTTCGTTGAGATGGGGAGATTGAGAGAGGGATTGAAGTAAAGAGACAGCAGTTGTCCGACACCGGCCGTTTTGATTTACAAGAGACAGGGCGCTGTCAGAGTGTTGCAACTATTTTCCCATGGCAGAGTCCTGTACGGCTACTTTATCTTTTTAACACTTGTTGAAGTTTATCTTTCCTTTTATTTATCTTTCCTTTCTATTTCTAACCATCGGCCCATCCCAAATTCTGTAACTTTTCAACCCTTATCTGTTATCTTTTTATCAGTTCAAAACGACCGTTGAGGGGGAGGGGGAGTGAGAGAGAGAGAGAGAGAGTGAGAGAGATACATAGAGAAATATAGAGAGAGGCCAGAGTTCATAGCGTCAGCCAATCAGAGCCCTGCATCATTCTCGCGTGACTCACTCACGCGGGCACTCACACCGCGACGGAAGGGCGGGAAAGATTCATTTCTTTGTTCTCAATTTTGATTCCTGATCACCTCTCTCTCTGATCAAAAGGTGAGTCCCAACTACTTGCTTTGCCTGCTACCTACCTTTGCCCGGCCAATGTTCTCACGCTGAAAGAAAGTAGAATAGGCTCTGACAGCACCTGTTTGCTTGAATACGTTTTACATGTTCTCTCTCTCACAGACCTGTTTCGAGGGATACTACTGCTGCAATGACCTACCCAGCCCACTTCCAGCTAAAACATCCCAGCCAGTTGAACAAGGTAAATGATATTATGATTTAAAATATCTTGAGTTGTCCTTAACTTTAAAATTTAAAGTTAAAGAGTTTAATAAAGACAGCCCGGCCCAAGACACTTAATGTCACAAAATAAATCTCATATTAAGTTAATGAATGATCAGTTAATATCTGAATTCATTTCGCCCTTAGTTTATAACAACTCAATAACACTCTTTCCTCCCCCTCAGCTCTCTGATGCCATACTATCACGCGACTACACTGATCTCAGTTGAGAGGAATAAGGACAACACATTCTCTGCTGGAGCATGATTCAAAAAGGTAATCAATAACTATAGTAATTAGTACAGTCGGACCCCGGGGAAACTGCATGGGGTGGGGTGTTCAATTTTTGGTCGTTACTCGACAGGTCTCTTTCCAACTTGCACTCTGATCCCATATGTGTAATGGCTATTTGAGGGTTAATTGCTGTCCTATTTCCTATATTGTGGCTATCGTATGTGAGGTAATAGTCAGTAATAGTGCAGTTTATCAAATCGATAGATGGATCTGAATCCTCGTTATTTTGCATTTGAATTTTTATAATTGTGTGAGTTATCAAGGACTACTGAAACGGGGGGGGGGTA
>AVPN01001921.1:0-12663 GCA_000695325.1 Pleurobrachia bachei | reverse complement strand
GATCTTTCCTGCCATGGGGGTTGATATTTCAACATCTGTTTGGGGTCTGATTGTGTCAAAGTGACAGCTGATGAGTGAAAGAACACTATCAACTATGACATTGAGTATTATTTTCTCACTGGGACCAAAAGACGACACATTTTTCGATTGAAGGGAGAATAAGTTAGCTTTTTCTTAACCGGGGGGAAACTCAGCAATGTGCAAAGTGCAGGCACAAAACAATACCAAAATGAGCAAAAACTTTTTATTATCAGGGGTAAACATAATGGGCTTTTTATTATTAGGAGAAAAGAGTTGTAAAACAAAAATTTGCTCTCAGTAATTTTCCAAATATATAAGCTGCAGTAAACAAAACAAAAAGCGCTAAAAACTCATATAATGTGTGTTAGTGGGTTGTATAGTTGAAACTTCTAGCGTGCTTACAGTTAGTTAGACACAATACAGAACTAAGCCTAATAAAATCAATATCTAGCCCAAATTTACAAAAACAACAAAAAAGAAAGATAGTTAAAACAACAACCATCTGACAAACACACATTTAACAGAACAACAGCTAAAACGATAAAATCTCGCATGATTTGCACCTGATCGTACCCATTAATTATAATTAATGGTCCAATTAATTATAATTAATGGCCCAATTAATTATAATACCACGGTCCATTGTAGAACCCATTAAAATTTGGATAGCCCGCAAAGTACAAAATAATGCAATACGAGACAATCCCCCTCACTGATAAAAACACTGCCTCCCCTCTCACCACGCCATGAGATCGATATAATGAGATCTAAAAACCCTCCTAAAAGTGATCACATGTTGGCGAGATAGTTATTGTTCACGTCGATATTCTCACTGTCTTCTTGGTCCTTTTGAAACATAAAAAACACAGGCTGAAGGTTTCCTATGTGTACATTGTTTTGATCGTTGGATTTATTGTGCTCTGAGGTGGGAGTTAGAGAGCTCGGTGTTGATGATGGGGTCCCGCTGGTCGAGGAGGATGTGGTGGTTGGAGGTGGAATTGAAGAGGAACATGCTGGGTAAACCTTCCTATCCTCCTCAGTATCCATCGGTTCAACCTTTACAACCGGAGATTTCTTTTCGATTTTAACGTGAATGGGCTCAGTTTTGATGGTCGGGTATGATGAGGTAGCTGGGTGGTGATCTAGCGGTGGTAGGGGCGGGAAATCTTTCCCTTCCTCCTCCTTCTCAGGGGGCGGTCCGCTTGATGTTGAGTTGTCCGCGGTACTGAGAATTGAGGTACACCGGCTGGCTACTTCCTCCTCACTCAGCTCTCTGAATTCACCTCGTTTTACAGCACTATCCATAGAGTGATATTCGGTCTGAAAGAAGGGGTTTCAGGTTTAGGGAAATGTGTACTCTTTACAAACGTCGGCTCCAATTCCAGTTTCCCCTGCTCCAAGTGTTTCTGGCATAGGTCCAGGTCCTTACCTTATTAGGAAAGTTGATCCCATGATACTGCTTCAATTTCCCCAATATCTCCCCCGTCAATTCTTGCAACAAAAAGTCCATCTTCTTAGACCACCCTGACGGTGAGGTTTAGCGTTAACAAGACATCAAAAAAGTGGCAGATAGTTAAAACAACAACCATCTGACAAACACACATTTAACAGAACGACAGCTAAAACGATAAAATCTCGCATGATTTGCACCTGATCTTAAATCCATTAATTATAATTAATGGCCCAATTAATTATAATACCACGGTCCATTGTAGAACCCATTAAAATTTGGATAGCCCGCAAAGTACAAAATAATGCAGTACGAGACAATCCCCCTCACTGATAAAAACACTGCCTCCCCTCTCACAGACCACCATGAGATCGATATGATGAGATCTAAAAACCCTCCTAAAAGTAATCACATGTTCGCGAGATAGTTATTGTTCACGTCGATATTCTCACTATCTTCTTGGTCCTTTTGAAACATAAAAAACACAGGCTGAAGGTTTCCTATGTGTACATTATTTTGATCGTTGGATTTGTTGTGCTCTGAGGTGGGAGTTAAAGAGCTCGGTGTTGATGACGGGGTCCCGCTGGTCGAGGATGACGTTGTGGTGGAAGGTTGGATTGAAGAGGAACAGGCCGGGTAAACCTTCCTATCTTCCTCTGTATCCATCGGTTCAACCTTTACCACCGGAGATTTCTTTTCGATTTTAACGTGAATGGGCTCAGTTTTGATGGTCGGGTATGATGAGGTAGCTGGGTGGTGATCTAGCGGTGGTAGGGGCGGGAAATCTTTCCCTTCCTCCTCCTTCTCAGGGGGCGGTCCGCTTGATGTTGAGTTGTCCGCGGTACTGAGAATTGAGGTACACCGGCTGGCTACTTCCTCCTCACTCAGCTCTCTGAATTCACCTCGTTTTACAGCACTATCCATCGAGTGATATTCTGTCTTTCCTCCTCACTCAGCTCTCTGAATTCACCTCGTTTTACAGCACTATCCATAGAGTGATATTCGGTCTGAAAGAAGGGGTTTCAGGTTTAGGGAAATGTGTACTCTTTACAAACGTCGGCTCCAATTCCAGTTTCCCCTGCTCCAAGTGTTTCTGGCATAGGTCCAGGTCCTTACCTTATTAGGAAAGTTGATCCCATGATACTGCTTCAATTTCCCCAATATCTCCCCCGTCAATTCTTGCAACAAAAAGTCCATCTTCTTAGACCACCCTGACGGTGAGGTTTAGCGTTAACAAGACATCAAAAAAGTGGCTAATATGGAATTTACAGTCATAAAACAAGGCCTGGGTATCGCAGAAGTATTTCAAATCTGTTATTTTATGTTTTACCTGGAAGCCGACTGTTAGCCAGGTTGAAGTTGCCGTTTGCTAACACTGGTTGTTTGGGATTGGTCGCTGTAGCAGCTTGAAGGGCCTGCTGAACCGTGTTTACGGTCAACCTCTGCTGTTTTGGTTGGATTTTGTTAGGGGTAGACACTGCTGGTTGGACTGTTTGACCTCCTGACGTTGGTAGGGGTGTTGGAGTGGAAACTTTGGGCACTTGGGCTACCGATACGACAGGAGCAGTAGGTACCACAGGTACAGGATGACTTGGTCTTGTATTGTTACTGAGGAGAGGGAGATAATTATTAGATCCCCAATTGTCGTTATATATTTTGTCTCCAAAATACCCGGATAATGCTTGTTACGCTCTATAATTTATGGGATATTTTCCTGCCATGTCGGTATTTGTAAATGAAAAGCCTTCTTTTCTGGGTGATAAAGGCTCTCGCCAGTGGAAGCCCTTCGCTCTCTATATCTCTCCTACTACTGTCTTCAACGCAGAAGACAAGAGTAGGAGAAAGAGATATAGAATACGAGGCTAGGGTGTTGTGCCCTAGATCACAATATTATCGATTATCGGAGAAAATTAGTTTACTTCCCAGGCCCAGAGGGGGCCGTGAGATACCCGGAATTCTAATATAATTTCGATGGTAAGTTGATTAATGGGGAGAGTGATTACATTATACTGCGCTAACAGTCGACCTTCGTATGCATATATATTCACTCTGATATCCCTCAACCCAAGATAAACATATCGCATATAAAATACAGTTTAGAAATCCTGTGAATTCCGGTAACGTTCCACCCCTCCCCTAGTTGATAATCAGATAGCGCTGGCTAGCGCATCAGAGACAGATAACTTACGTTATGACGACGTTCACAAGAGAGTGTGGGGTAGATCCGGCCGTGCTAGTAGCCATGGTGGGGGACCGTCGAGGGAGAATGTTGGGTGGAAGGGGTACGGATGTCTGCTGGATAGTGCCCTGTTGTGGTTTCGGTTTTGGCAGGATTTGAACACCTTGTGGCAGATGTTGTCGGGGAACCTTGCTTTGTTGTTGCAATATGCTCTGGATGGGTGGTGGTTGTCTCTTCTTCGCCGCTGCAGCAGCCAACTGCATCTGTTGCATCTGCTTCTTGTGGTGTTCCTCCATGATAGTTGAAAAGGTGCCTGCTCGCTGCATCAGGGCTGCATTCTGGTGTTGCTGGGCTTGGTGGTGTTGCTGCATTGCCAGGTTGTGTTGCTGTTGCTGAAGTTGTTTCTGTAGCAAAGGTAAACTCGGCTGTCCTATTGCATGTTGCTGCTGATGTTGTTGGTGTTGTAACATTTGCTGTAGACCAGCAGCCTGGCTAACCTGCGGATGATGTTTCTGCTGTATCCCAGGGATCATCTGCATTTGTTTCTGTTGTTCCATCAGCATGTCAAGTCGGGCTTTGGTGCGTTCCAGCTCCATCTGCAGTTTCTGATTGGTTATCGCTGCTGTGGGATCTGCAGTCGTGGGGTGCTGCTGGGAGCTGGTTGGAGGGAAATGCTGGACTTGTGGTACTCCTGCGTGCATCTGCTGCTGCTGTAAAAAGATATCAGAATTTAGACAATCTAAAATGGCTTGTACTACCGCGTTTACCCCCGGCCTTGTAAAAAATTATATCCCTTTTTCTCTCTCTCTCTTTTTCTCTCTCTCTCTTTTTCTCTCTCTCTCTCTCTCTCTCTCTCTCTCTCTCTCTCTCTCTCTCTCTCTCTCTCTCTCTATCCCTCTCTATTTCCCTCTCACTATCTCTCTCTCTCTCCCTGTTTCAAACACACTGAATAAGCGTTTTATATTTATAGCGGCCCCCTGATTATACCTGATATGGCGTGATGAGAGTGCCACCACCGGTGCCGTTCTGGGCAGCTCTCGGCATCACAGCTGATGGTTGTCCTGTCATCATGTTGGTCGAAATCATCTGGTTAACTTGTCCTAGCTGCTGGGCGAGCTTTCTCTTTAACTGCATCATCTCTGCGATGTTCCCGTGTCCCATCATCTACAAGATAGAAGGAGGTGTTAACTTGATACAGATCTAGTTGTTAACAATAAAACCAAAACTAGGGGTTAAACATTGATTAGTGTCGTCAGTAGTTAATTTCGCCATTGATTTATTCCGTAGACACTAGACAGTTGTCGCTGAATAGAAGTTTAGGCACACAAAAGAAGCTCTGCGAAAGAATAATTTAATGGAGCTGTTGTACGTGGCGGGGTCTAACGTCACACAGACAAAGAAGGGCTGGTTCATGTTCTACATGTGAGAGGCACACAGATCGAACATCCTGGACAATAGACTACAATAGTAACACACCGGTCTTTCTGCTTGGCCTAGCTCTAGGCGGTATAAGAAGCATAGAGAGAGGGAGAGAGGGAGAGAGAGTGAGGGAGAGAGAGAAAAAAGAGAAAAAAGAGAGAGAGAAAAGGAGAAATGGCTATTATATAAAGGAAGGGCGAAAGCATTATAATAGGATCGGGCTTTCTAAGGTGGCTGCGTTGCTTATTATCCCTCCTATTGTCGAACCAAGGAGAGAGGGAGATCTCTCTCTCTCTCTCTCTCTCTCTCTCTCTCTCTCTCTATCCCTCTCTATTTCCCTCTCACTATCTCTCTCTCTCTCCCTGTTTCAAACACACTGAATAAGCGTTTTATATTTATAGCGGCCCCCTGATTATACCTGATATGGCGTGATGAGAGTGCCACCACCGGTGCCGTTCTGGGCAGCTCTCGGCATCACAGCTGATGGTTGTCCTGTCATCATGTTGGTCGAAATCATCTGGTTAACTTGTCCTAGCTGCTGGGCGAGCTTTCTCTTTAACTGCATCATCTCTGCGATGTTCCCGTGTCCCATCATCTACAAGATAGAAGGAGGTGTTAACTTGATACAGATCTAGTTGTTAACAATAAAACCAAAACTGGGGGTTAAACATTGATTAGTGTCGTCATTAGTTAATTTCGCCATTGATTTATTCCGTAGACACTAGACAGTTGTCGCTGAATAGAAGTTTAGGCACACAAAAGAAGCTCTGCGAAAGAATAATTTAATGGAGCTGTTGTACGTGGCGGGGTCTAACGTCACACAGACAAAGAGAAGAAGGGCTGGTTCATGTTCTACATGTGAGAGGCACACAGATCGAACATCCTGGACAATAGACTACAATAGTAACACACCGGTCTTTCTGCTTGGCCTAGCTCTAGGCGGTATAAGAAGCATAGAGAGAGGGAGAGAGGGAGAGAGAGTGAGGGAGAGAGAGAAAAAAGAGAAAAAAGAGAGAGAGAAAAGGAGAAATGGCTATTATATAAAGGAAGGGCGAAAGCATTATATTAGGATCGGGCTTTCTAAGGTGGCTGCGTTGCTTATTATCCCTCCTATTGTCGAACCAAGGAGAGAGGGAGATCTACATATTATATTGAACAAACAATGGTCGCTTGGGAAGTGTGGACAACGCTAGAAACGAACTTGGAAATGCATAATCTAATACAGATTTGTTGTGCAAAGATTGGCTGGGGATATTCAAAAATGATATCCTGTATGAGATCAATGATCCTATCAGGTATGAGATCAGATCACGGTATTACATCTCATGTTAAGGAGGTTGAAGATGGTTTACTGAAGGCCACTAGGAAAGACGAGATCTTCCCGGTGAACAACCACGTTATATTTGTTGAGTAACTCAACAACGTTATGTAGAACTACAAGGAAGAAGATAGTAACGGGAAATGAGCATGAACAAATGCAAATGATGTCTTGCAGAGAAGGAGAGCAAAAGAAACAGAGATACAGAACTGGGGACCCAAGATAGAGAGATAGAGAGATAGAAAGAGAGACCCAAGAGCAAAAGAAAATAGTGGAGGTTCTAACAACATTATGTATTTTCCTTTAGAGGGGCCATCCATAGAAGAACGACTAGAGGGGAGAGAGAAAGAGAGAGAAAAAAGAGAGAAAAAAGAGAGAGAGAAAAGAAAGAGGGGGCTGCTAGATAAATAAATGAAACGTGATAGCTCGGGCCTACCCTCTTGGAAGTCGAAAGATTCAATTTTCTCGTATATATAGCAAAAGACATATATTACAAAGCTGCACAACTTTAATTCTTAGGAGCTGGGGGTATCATTGTGGGGCTATTTTAAACGAATTAACGTGTGTACCCTCTTGTTGTGGTGATGGAGGAGAGAGATATAGAAAGGATATTGTTACAAAAACAAGTTGTATGAACTATGAAGTCCAGCAAAATGGGCTCATATAATATCATATTGAATATACAAACTGCAAATCCAATATAGAAGACACCCGCACTAGAAAGGCGATGGCGATTAAAACAACAACTCTCTTTTCTTACCGCTTGCTGTTGCTGTTGTTGTTGTTGTTGTTGTTGTTGTTGTTGCTGTTGGGCTACTTGTTGTTGGGCTGCTTGTTGTCTAAAATGGTTATGAAGAGTTGTAGCGGGTGAACCCCCTCCTCCGGCCAACATGCTATGTTCCATCCGTCTCTGGTCGACTCTTGATCCACCGCAAGAATGCTTTGGACACTGAGAGATATATTCGTTAGATTGTATCACACCTGATCCACTGGGGGGCTGTATGTTTGTTATTCTAGGTGGCCCGACATGGTTTGTTTATCCAGTGGGTTTCCTGGTTGTGCGGTGCACTAAGTAAGCAATCGAACTACACCTCGCTCGTTCGACTGAAGGCCACATGATCTGTACCATCACACACACATACTGCACAGTGTTATCACACACACATACTACACAGTGTTATCACACACATACTGCAGGTGTTCATGCCACGTGTTCTTAGTTCAGGCTGGTAATAATATTCACATGTGTATATAAAATCAAGGGTCGTGTAGCAATTCCAATGGTAATTATACCTTAAAATAAATTCACCTTTTTGTTCTGCGACGCACAGTAGGCGGCACAACTGCGCATTGGCTATAATAGTGGGGGGTTGTGTGTTAGTCATGGAGCATGTAGATTGTAGAACCAATAAAAGCTTTTATCGTCCTATAAAGGTATACTGTGGCACAGCAAAACAAGGAATCATATTATATACAGAAATCAGATTGAACCATCATAATATATGTATTTTATGCAAAAGTATGTAACTGGTGAATATGTTAGCTATTTCAACGATATTATTTTATGTGATATTTAGTAGTCCATTACATATTTAATATAGAGTTATAGTTAGCCCACTTATATAGTTAATAGTTACATACTTTTGCATAAAATACATATATTATGATGGTTCAATCTGATGGGGGGTGCGACATGTTAATTTTGTTAACTTTGTTAATGTTAACATCGAGAAAACAGGTGATTTATTAACAAATTAACAAAACGTTAACAAACGTTAACAAATGCAATTTATGACATCTTAATCCCCTTTAGCACGTGTTTTTGGTATTACACACTTGTTCTGCGAGCAAATTTGTTCCTTCTGCACGATTTACATAACCCTACTACCGCTACTACGGCTTTTCTACAGCGATTTGTTCCATTATTTTAATTTTAATAAACACTAACCAAACTAAACCTCAATTGAAGTCAAATGACCCTAATCCACATTTTTAAACCCTAAAACTAAATAATATACTCGTGAATTTATCTTAGAACGAAAAACATCCGAAAATAAATTTTTCTAAAAAAACACAAGGATTTGTAGCGAAGCAAATTTTCAATGATTGACCAAAAAATTGATTTAGGAAAAAAATTGTTTCTTTTTCCAACAGAAACGTTGTAAATCATCTTCTTTCGTCCAAAGAATCGATTATGAATGAAAAGATTACGTTAAAGTGAGATTTTTTAACTTTTAACTTTTGGATTTTCATCGATTTTGAGCCAAAAAACCTGTATGACGGACTTTGGTTATCGAAAGAGGCCTTGTTTGGGTATATTTGTGTTAGATAAGTCATTAAACTATAAAATTAAATCAGTTAAATTAGTATTATCAACCAATAAGAGCAGTATTTTAGCATTTGTTAACTTTGTTAATTTTGTTAATTAACGTTAATTAACAAAATTAACAAAGTTAACAAATGCTAAAATACTGCTCTTATTGGTTGATAATACTAATTTAACTGATTTAATTTTATAGTTTAATGACTTATCTAACACAAATATACCCAAACAAGGCCTCTTTCGATAACCAAAGTCCGTCATACAGGTTTTTTGGCTCAAAATCGATGAAAATCCAAAAGTTAAAAGTTAAAAAATCTCACTTTAACGTAATCTTTTCATTCATAATCGATTCTTTGGACGAAAGAAGATGATTTACAACGTTTCTGTTGGAAAAAGAAACAATTTTTTTCCTAAATCAATTTTTTGGTCAATCATTGAAAATTTGCTTCGCTACAAATCCTTGTGTTTTTTTAGAAAAATTTATTTTCGGATGTTTTTCGTTCTAAGATAAATTCACGAGTATATTATTTAGTTTTAGGGTTTAAAAATGTGGATTAGGGTCATTTGACTTCAATTGAGGTTTAGTTTGGTTAGTGTTTATTAAAATTAAAATAATGGAACAAATCGCTGTAGAAAAGCCGTAGTAGCGGTAGTAGGGTTATGTAAATCGTGCAGAAGGAACAAATTTGCTCGCAGAACAAGTGTGTAATACCAAAAACACGTGCTAAAGGGGATTAAGATGTCATAAATTGCATTTGTTAACGTTTGTTAACGTTTTGTTAATTTGTTAATAAATCACCTGTTTTCTCGATGTTAACATTAACAAAGTTAACAAAATTAACATGTCGCACCCCCCATCAGATTGAACCATCATAATATATGTATTTTATGCAAAAGTATGTAACTATTAACTATATAAGTGGGCTAACTATAACTCTATATTAAATATGTAATGGACTACTAAATATCACATAAAATAATATCGTTGAAATAGCTAACATATTCACCTCCCTCCCCTCTACATTTTACTTTGAAATAAATTTCATGTGGTATGTCCGGTTGTTCATTTTCCATGTTGGTGCACCCTTATACCACATCGAGGAATGGGCATCATCTAACAAAGTGAGAGGGAGAGAGAGAGGGAGAGAGAGAGAGAGATAGAGGGCCAGTGAGAGAGAGAGAAAGAGAGATAGGGCCAGAGAGACTGAGAGAGATGGCAAACACTCTTTCATGAGATGGCGAGTAAATCTCTCTCTCTCTCTCACTCGTGTTCCCCCAATGATCTATAGAGGCCCCACCAAGCAATGTGTCTTAAGCGATGGAGGGGGTGGCTACCATCCCGGTGAGGCGCACGGCATTTTCACAATAAATTACCCTTTATCAATACATCTTACCCACTTAAATTACCCTCAACGGTCCTAATTAGAAACTATGAAATATGAATTAGAAGATAAATAGAATTAAATAGCTCATGGAATGGTTCGAAAGTTCAAAGAAATTTAGTCGACACTGGATCTATATTTTGACCCTAAATAGAAATTACTTGAAAGACTTGTAAAGCTGAAAGATATGTAAAGCTCTGAAAGTAATTCTAAACACAGATATATGCATAATATTCGCTACATATACCAAACTGTAGCTTCTAAAATGCTGAAAAACTCCTCTAAATATGGGCATTCACCGGTAATAAAAGATAAAGAGTAGTGTTATAAACCCAAAAGTCGTAAAATAAGGTACACACTGCAGCTGCACTGGGACGGCGAGCATACTAATAAAAACACTCCTTTCTGTCGGAAATATCTAGAGACCGGTCTGAAAATTTATAATGTCCAAAAGAGGCAAGGGGTTTTTCTGAATTAGTTTTTCAATACAAGACAAATCCAACACAACCAGAATTATTTTTCTATCTTATAGTTATTGGGACGGTTTGGTCACCCACCTCAAATGAACTAAAACATAAAGATGTGCAACGTCGACGTAGACCTAGCATACGTGTGTATTATAGAATTAAACGTGTAGTTAAGCAGCAGCTGTTGCCACACAAGGGCACATGAACAGGACAATGAAATCCTAGTGTTCTCTCTCTCTCTCTCTCTCTCTCTCTCTCTCTCTCTCTCTCTCTTTTTCTGTGTCTCCAGCTTTCTATCTGATTTCGTTTGCTTCAACTCTCTTTGTTTCTACCTTTCTCCATCACGTACACTCGAACCATGGCCGAAATCTTTTAGCACCTTTTTGTATCCTTTCTTTTTTTCTTCGTACTTTGGTTTGAGTACCACGTCTATAAACTTCCCTTTGGCCTTCTAAATCATTATCTCTCTATCTCTATCTCTCTCTATATCTTTCTCTCTCTTTCTCTTTCTCTCTCTCTCTCTCTCTCTCTCTCTCTCTCTCTCTCTCTCTCCACCCCTATTCTGAACAGAGATGTGTTGTGATGAACACCAGGTGTTTACGTACTATAGTTCTGTGAAATGCCATTAGCATTAGGAGTTAAGATTACCCTTTGATCTCTCTCTCCCTCTCTCTCACTGGGCCCTCTCACTCTCTATATCTCTCCCTCGACTCTCTTCTAGAAAACAGCAGTGCTAAAATTCAATTTTTTATTGTGAACAAGTGAGGTACAAAAAAAACCGAAAATTGAACAATTGATCATATAGGTATGTCAAGTTAAACAGTTTAAAATCATGGTCATCAACTAAATTGAGAAGAAACTATTGACAGAAACCCAAACTTGCAAAACTGATGGAGGCTCAATGAAAGAGAGAGTGAGAGAGAAAAGAGGGTGACCTCAATATATATTATAGAGAGAGGGGAGACAACAAGAGGTACAGTTGTTTTAAGGGATGGTGCAAGTAGATGTAACCGGGAAACTAAAAAGTCTCTCCCCTGTTAAGACTCAGCACTGGTTGTGGTTCAGAGCTCAACGCCTCAGCTCTTGTAATATATGGGAGACTGTATAACAGAGGGATCACAGAGAGATAGAGAGAGATAGATTGGAGGGATCACAATATATATGTAGAGGGGTTAGCACGTTGTGCCACGTCAAACACTGATGTTTTTGAAGTTTCAACTTTCAAGTTTATAAAATATCTTTTTTAGTGACTGGAAACTAGCAAGCATAAAACTTGTTACCTAGCTAGACTGTCTAGGCTCATCGATAACTTATCCTCCCTCTTTATCCCTCTAAATAATTTATCAGAGAGTTGGTTAGCAGTGGCCGCTGTCTGGCCAAACCTTCAAAAATATTTTCGATACAGATTTTTTTCAAATTTTCTGAAAAAAGATTTTCAATCTTCAGGGAGCGGGGGCATAAAATATACTGCAACTGACTAAATTATTAGCTACGTTTTTTGTCTAACTACATGTATGTATTACGTGCCAGTCATGGTATGGCCCGTAATCTCTCTCTCTCTCTCTCTATCTCTCTCTCTATCTCTCTCTCTCCCTTTCTCTAGTATCACTTTCCTTATTTCCCCCTTTCTAATGCCCATACCTTCTATTCTATCTATGCATCATCTCTAATCTGTGATCGTGCCTCAATTTACATAATTCTACTTATTACGAAACAAATTGCTACACTACTGAACATGGACAGATCTATTCAAACTATGAAATTAAGATCACACGTCCGGCTCAAAAAACGCCAGCTGGGGCCTTCTCTAACCACGCCCGCGACGGAACATTTTGTAAAAAAAGAGTTAGAACATTCAGTGCACCTACTCGTTTCTTTTTTACTTGTATCAGACCGCGAACTTTGAATCGGAATGATGCATTATATCCTTGGTACAAACTGCCCGGGTTAGAAATCTCCATTATAGCGAAATGTTATGAAAGGAAGCGGCACTGCCATGCTTCAGAGCCTACCTGTACTACTATGAAGTTGGGCGCTAAACAAGGAATCGATAATTTATCGGATAAAATACAGAAAGTTATACACTGAGAGTCAGAGAAATATA
>AVPN01001919.1:0-17268 GCA_000695325.1 Pleurobrachia bachei | reverse complement strand
GAGATATGAGGCTCGGCGTACCCCACGTTTTTTTTGGCCCAGGCGGTATGTACATCATAGTATAATTTTAACCATGGCAACAGCATAGTTGGATACACGTGTAAGAGTAATGACACTAACAGATTATGAATGCTGTATGACAACCCGGGAATACATAAATGCCTCCCAAACGAAAAAATGTTGTTGTCCCGCCACTTGTTAAGTTGAAGGATCTGGATCCAGCGAGTAGGGCACAACATATGGACCAGAGAAGAAAAGACCTAGCCTGTCTGTGGATGAGAAAGAAGCGGGACAAAGAAAAGGCAACTCATCCGCTGGCTGTCTTATCTGTGGATGTATTTGGCTGTTCCATGGTCGAGGAGAATAAAACAGCCGATACATAAATTATAGTTAGATGATTGTTAGATAACTGCAAATCACCATGACGATCGATCATCAGGTCGGGTCCGGTGCAAACCTATCATGAGAAATGAAGAGACAGGAGTCGTAAGAGCATAGAGATAGGAATCAGTCATGACATATGAGATAAGATTCATGTTGCAATATCGCATTGCCTTAAAACTAAGGTTCAATGCCATATTGCAACATGGTGGCTTCGGTGGGATGAGATATTAGCTGCTATGCTGCAGCCGGTATTGAGAGGGAACACACATCAGAACATTACGAGGAATTTTGGTCCTTTTGCCACCTAGAGTTCTGGGAGGACACCAAATCCGGGATCTAATTGAGGATCTGTTTTTCATAGTAGGATTTCCCCAAATTGTGAAGTGTGCCGACGCCCTGGACTGCCGCAGCGGACCGCTATTGGACAAGGTTTTGTGGGACTATCACATCAACGCCTTCGAGTTTGTCCCTTACGAGTACGACTCGTATATCGATCTAACCTTGGATCGACTGGCAGACCTCCACCTGGATGACGATTGTGAGGTATGTGGTGAACAGTGCAGAGTTAACAAGTATTTCCTGACTTGTTTCTCGTGTTTGGACCTGGAAGTGGCAGCCAGAAATGTCCACAGGAATTGTAAATTGTTTGCAAATATATTTTATTTAATAAAATATATTGGCAATCAATTTGGTTAACATATAATGATATAATATACTATGCTATAACTGAGTAGGATATGTGTTTTACTCTTTAATTCTTGCATATGCATTATTATTTGTTATATTCATCATTATATAATTTTAATCATGGCAACAGCATAGTTGGAGATATGTTACACCTGTACGAGTATAAATGAAACTAACAGATTATGGATGCTGCATAACAACCCGGGATATACCATTTTACCTGTCCTTTGCTACACAAGTGCGAACAGCAATCATTACTGGATAACCTCTAAAGCTGAATTTCAAGAGACCAAGAGAGGTGATTCTGTACAAGGAAGATTGTATTCATCACAAACTTTTTAACATGTGAGCTACACGGAGACTTATAATTTAATTTAACTTTATCTTGTAATATTACTTGTTTCCTCATCTGAATATATTGAATGATATGGAGTGGTACGTTACTGCGCTCGATTCACACAAAACACATTTTTAATATCTTTGTTTCTTTTTCATTTTATCATCTTTTATTAAATTATTTCATCTGACGTATTAGCACAAGAGAACTCAAAGTTCCCAACGTGATTCCCGAAGACTGGCGGGAGCAATATACAACATGTCACCCAGAGTTGCGATTACTAATCATAGTTCGTCACAAAATATCGAAATTTGTGGCACTGATCGAAATTGTTTTCTAGGCCTCAACAGAGATGATGGGATTGTTGACAGCAAATGCACACTATGTGAAGTGGTGTTTCCCAACATCAGGTAGGTACAGACACATTAAGATTGAGCGAGACACCTGAAGGCGATATAAGGTAGCCACCAAATTATCCCTAGCCAGGTATTCATCAGTTAGTATTTGTGTTATTAATTTATATCTAAGTCTATCAAACAGTTATTTTTGAACCTCAGGGTTAAGCTATTTTCCACTGAGACCTAGGGTTCAGGTATCGTTGCTGGGATTATTGTGGTTTATTCTTATTAACCCTTTTAACCATTTTTCTTTCTTTCTTCATTAGGGTCTGACTGTGGTCTGACACCCCCTATGAGCACAGAGCTTTTCTGAATCAGCTTTTCAAGACGAATCCAACGCAACCGGAATTAGCTTTCTATCTTATCGGGAAGTTTGGGCTTGAGCATTCTCGTTTTTGGTCATTTTTCGGTGCGCGAGCCAATCAGAGGCCTGAATTTCGAAATAAAGGCCTCCGATTGGCTCGCACACCGAAAAATGACCAAAAATGAAGATGCTTAAGCCCAAACTTCCTGATAAGATAGAAAGCTAATTCCGGTTGCGTTGGATTCGTCTTGAAAAGCTGATTCAGAAAAGCTCTGTGCTCATAGGGGGTTTCAGACCACAGTCAGACCCTATGCTCTAACCTGAACAAGTGGTGAGAGGAGAACGGTAGCTGTTCCCTCTATATTATCTCCCTCTGGTCCCTTACTCCATATCTGTAGCACTAGCGGCACCCTGTGAATAAAAACCAAGTTGACACACAACCCTAGCTGACGTAATATTAAGGGTAGTTGCTACGATTCCATTTTAATCTCGTTCGGTCAGAATGTAATATGGATATAATATAACATCGGTCAAGAGTTTAAAACCCAAACACCCCACACACCTGTTAAACTGTTCGACCACGGCTGCTCTCTCAGCCAGGAAGGAGTATTCACAGGTAGAGGGAGGAAGAAGGGTGTTCTCTCCCGCCAGAAACTTGATAACAGAGGTGGATTGGGGAGCTGTTGAGCCGAAGAAGGGGTACACATACCGGACATATTTCTTGCCACTGCGATCTGAAGCAGAGGGTTAACACAATGTCAATAATTTACTTGATATGTTATTCTTCTTGAAAAATTGTACAAACCGGTCGATAGCATATAATACTACAATAAGGCTATTTACAGTTGGAAATAAAGCGACTTACTAAGTTTGGCGCTAGCAAGTCGGATACAGCACAACCAACTATCATTTACACCTCCCCTTGCTCCTAACTCTGGCTCTTCAATATCAGGTACATGTTCTTTAGGTGCCGGTTCCTTGGCCACCGGTTTTGGCGCAGGTTTAGGAGCTGCCACATTAGGTTGTTGTTGCTGCTGTTTCTGTTGTTGTTTCTGTTGTTGTTTGACAGGTTTCATCACCTCCTTTATCGGGGAATCAAATGATAACATTTGGCGGACACCCTGTACATGCAGCGAATCAGCTGATTAGCAATTAGCAAAGTAAATCATTAGCATTCATAGCATAGCATTAGATTTAGCGTAATTGCTGAGGCATATAATATAAAATAAATTCAGCTCAAGTGGAAACATGCTCTTATAACAGTACTGTACGAACTACATCTTCCTCTCTGCATTCCAATTTAGAATGTGGGTGGTTTGTTGGAGGTTGTAATTTCCAACCTCCAACAAACATCACAATGCCCCCTCCGCTACCCTATATATCCAGTCCCACACCCCCAATCCCATGACACCCTCCCTGCACCTACCTCCATATTGTTATTTTCAGTGGCGGTGGAGGGCGCCAGAAGGTCCTCTGTATCAGCGGACAGGTCACGTGGTTGCTGGTCACATGGTTGCTGATCACGTGACTCTTCCTTGAGGGTAAAGTGAACCTCAACCATGGGCTGATCCTCTGCAATCACCGTGTCCTCCTGGGGGGGGGGGGTATAATGTTAGTCGATATGTGAAGGGGGTGTTATAGAGGGGACTACTATAACATATGCGTGGTAGATGCTTGTGACGAAGGGGTTCTGTGTTGTAGTCGTAGTTACTCAATACAATACAACAGTTTGGGTGTGTAACAGCTAACAAAACAACAATGGAAAAGCTCAGTGTTGGAGCCAAGTATCCTCCAGTGTAACAGCTCTAATGGCTCCTGTAACATACTCTAATTGGACCTAATCATACCTCTTTAGGGTTTCTCAGTGTAAGGCATGTATGCAGGGAGTTTATATTCTCTTCATCACTCTGAGACGTCAGTAATTTAGAAAGGGCTATGCTTGTGACACCGATCGTCTCGCCCCCTGAAAGATTGTATTTGTATTTCAAATAATGGGCCATGGGCGGGAGGACGTGAAGAGGCTGTGCTAAAGAGTCATAACAAGTCAAGTATTTGGTTGTGACTTGGGAAGTATTAGAGAAAAGTAAAGGAATTTCTTCATTTCCATTCTCAGCTCTTTACCTTGGCACAACTGAAGTGAGACGTCCTTGACAGTGCTCAAATACCGGTAAATACTGGGGAGAGTTCCCCGTAACTTCACACTGACTCGCTCAAGGGGGAAATCAGGCTTGACAGCGTTGGAGAATGAAGAGTTGGTGATCACGTTATCGAGCAGGTTGAATCTGATATTAATAAATAATTAGAGGGTTTTAAACGAAATTAGATCAATTGGATTCAAAAATATCACCAATAAAATGGACTCAGTAAGTTGAAAGATGTACCTGAAGCAGAATGCCCCTGGAATGGAGTTATTTATAAGATGTGATAGGTGAGCGGCTGCAATGACTGTCAGTGATAAACCGTAGACAGAATCAGAAGGGGGCACAGAGCTTTTCTGAATCAGCTTTTCAAGACGAATCCAACGCAACCGGAATTAGCTTTCTATCTTATCAGGAAGTTTGGGCTTAAGCATCTTCATTTTTGGTCATTTTTCGGTGTGCGAGCCAATCGGAGGCCTTTATTTCGAAATTCAGGCCTCTGATTGGCTCGCGCACCGAAAAATGACCAAAAACGAGAATGCTCAAGCCCAAACTTCCCGATAAGATAGAAAGCTAATTCCGGTTGCGTTGGATTCGTCTTGAAAAGCTGATTCAGAAAAGATCTGTGCTCATAGGGGGTGTCAGACCACAGTCAGACCCTATTCTTCATCTTCTTTCACTCTCATTTTCATTATCTTTTCATGTTTACTTTTTTAGCATGGTTTCATCTTTTGATTTTGATCAACTTTCTGTAAGTGACCGTGTCGTTTGTCGTATACTATCATTGTAGTTTTTATATTTAATAAGTTGTTCGCTTCTACCATTAAATTGTCTTGGATTTACATAAATTCTCCTAACTCTATAATAGCAATAAGAAATAAGAATGGATCTTCTACCATTAAATTGTCTTGGATTTACATAAATTCTCCTAACTCTATAGTAGCAATAAGCAATAAGAATGGAAGTGACGTGCCACACATGCGGAACGGGGGTTGTTGTTACAAGGGCGCAGGCTCACATTAAGAGCAAGAAACATTTAAAGCGGCTGCAGCAGGGTGAGTTTTTCCTCGCAACAATCCTAATTTTTATAAAATAATTCAGAAAATTCCCTCATACCTCATCTATTATCACATGTATCCCCCTCAGGGCAGGATGGTGCTTTGACTGAAGAGATTGTGAACATTATGCACCAGCCACCCCCAAAACAGTATTCAGATGTTCCAACAGTGTTTCCTGAAGGCTGGAACAGTACAGAAGATGCGCTGCAGAGTTGAGACCAGTATGGAGAAATCTGATATTCACAGAATTTGGTAAGTCATTGTGATCTTTATCATAGTTCGTTACAAAATATCGAAATTTTTGGCATCGAAATCTGTGGTTCTAATCAAAGTTGTTTTCTAGCCCTCAACAGAGATGATGGGATTGCTGGAAGTCATTGCACATTATGAGCAGTGACTTTTCCGAATGAGGTCAGCCGACAGTCACATAAAAATGGGGCGAAACACATGAAGGCCGTGCTAGTTGGACATCGAATTATCCCTAGCCAGGTATTAATCAGCTAGTCTTTTTGTTATATTAAGTCTATCAAACAGTTGTGTTTGAACTCAGGGTTCAGCTATTTTCCACTGAGACCTAGGGTTCAGGTATCGTTGCCAGTTGCCACTCCTCTATAGTTTTATAGAAATCTAACACTATGTTATCAATCAGGTCTGATACGAAGTATACTTCCAGTACCATGGTATCATCTCAGAAGCTGACGAGACTTACTGAGGACTGCATGTGACAAAAAATGGACACTCGTTGGGATTATTGTGATATATTTTTATTCAGGCAAACTGGTTTTTCATTTCTTATTTCTTATTCTTTCTTTCTTTCTTTCTTTCTTCATCTTCTTTCACTATCATTTTCATTCTCTTTTCATCTTTACTTTTTTAGCATGTTTCATCTTTTGATTTTGATCAACTTTCCGTAAGTGACCATGTTATTTGTCGTATACTTTAATTGTAGTTTTTATATTTCATAACCTGTTCGCTTCTACCATTAAATTGTCTTGGATTTACATAAATTCTCCTAACTCTATAATAGCAATAAGAAATAAGAATGGAAGTGAAGTGCCACATGTGCGGAACGGGGGATATTGTTACAAGGGATCAGGCGCAGGCTCGCATCAACAATTGACGATTGCGAAATCGACAATCGTGAAACTTCGCTCTTAGATATATTAAATTTTAATCATCATTATATTTAATCATCATTTTGGAAACGAAGACGCAGAGAGGCATAAAAAACCTCTTTTTATAGGTTTTAACGAAACTATTGTGGATCTCTCCTGAGGAGGAGGAGGAGATTAGAGAAGCGAATATGATCAAAAGAATAAGATCACTCCCCAAGACAGAGATTCGCAGAGAGATGCAGCTGCTCAAAAAGGAGCTAATACGACGCTGTGAGAATGAGTTGAGGGAGCTTTACCAAATCTCATTATAATTCAGTGTCATGACCGTGCTTAATCAGCGGATAGACACTTCATTTATGTTACTACAATATTTTTTATCGTGAAATATTGTTTTTAATTCAATGAGGAAAACAAGACCTCCTCCTCTTTAAATCCCACACAGCTAAACAATTTTAATATCGAGCAACATGTCTGTGCAGTTATAGTTCTAGAGGGAATTAGCAACCATGGCTTTAGACCAACGGAGGTAGTTTTCATCGACAGGATATCTAGGTATATAAATAGCAATAATAATGGAGGGCTCTCACTCATGGAGGTCGAAATCATGAGATCAGTGTTTATGGAGGGACTTGAGGAATTTTTTGGACGGAGACCAGCAATACAGCAGGTGGAGGAGGAACAGCCAGGACCATCCAGGAGGACACCGAGGGAAGAGCGGGCATACAGGTATGAGGCTCCTGAAAGGAGGGAGGAGGAGAATATTGAAGAGGAGGATCAGGAGGAGAGGAACAACGAGGCGGAGTTTCTGCACCTCTTTTCACATCGAAACCATTTTCCGTGGGTCTTCCATTCATGCTTCTGTACCTCTTAGTCTCCTTCCGTACGCGCGTACATCTCAATTAAACAATATTATCCTTCATTATATCTTCTCAAAGTGCACTATTCCCTGTTCCAATATGTTACAATATTATAACACCAAGAGGCACTATTATGCAATACCGCCATGTAGCGTTTCTCGGTAGATAGATTGGTTCTACGAATCCGTGTGAGTAGTTGGAAAACCGTGTAATGAGAACAGTCACGTGACTGTCCTCATTTCTGAGCGCAGTCACGTGATTCATGACGTCACATGACTGCGCTCAACTGCAGATCACGTGATTCATGACGTCACACCATGTGATATGTGTTAATTATTCATTATAATTAATTTCAATTAATTATAATTGATTTGGTGCTATTTGGTGTAACATCATGCTAATCCCAGGTTTAATAAATGCAACACCATGCTAATAATAAACACATTAATTTTTTAAGGGTAAATAATTACTACATATAACAAATAACAAATATATTTAAATAGAGTGAGGACAGAGTTTATGGAGATCCTGCAGGGCATACCCTTAGCATGCAGGCCCTTTGACTCAATGACAAACAATGACAGCAAGGGAGGGGTACAGAGGTGTATGGAGAGGATCAGGAAGGATGCTTGACAACCAGGAATTGTTGGTGTTGAGGCATATCAGTGTAAGTTTTGCCACAAATCAAGACACGAAGCAGCCGAGTTGGTGATCCGGGCAGTCCTGGAGCATGTGTCATCAATAGATTGATTCCTGAAAGAGGTTTATTGTTATAAAACTAAATCAAGCGAATAATAAAACAAGGGGGGCGGAGGGGAGGGTAATTGCTAGCATATATAATGTACAGATTCAAACTTACTTCACCAATCAAGTTCAGTGCTTGATCCACCATCTCCTCGTCGTTATAACAAGTTTCAAAAATCTGAAGGGAAACGAGTATTTAAAACATATTTTAGCGTTATGCTGCATTCTCGGAGCATGTTCTTTGAACAATCTGCGCGGCTTTCAGGTTTAGGTCGACCCAAACCCGGGCGTGAATGCTAACAACAGTGCAATTACATGCGATATACTACATGGCGCGCATGTTATTGCACTGTTGTTAGCATTCACGCCCGGGTTTGGGTCGACCTAAACCTGAAAGCCGCGCAGATTGTTCAAAGAACATGCTCCGAGAATGCAGCATAACGCTAAAATATGTTTTAAATACTCGTTTCCCTTCAGATTTTTGAAACTTGTTATAACGACGAGGAGATGGTGGATCAAGCACTGAACTTGATTGGTGAAGTAAGTTTGAATCTGTACATTATATATGCTAGCAATTACCCTCCCCTCCGCCCCCCTTGTTTTATTATTCGCTTGATTTAGTTTTATAACAATAAACCTCTTTCAGGAATCAATCTATTGATGACACATGCTCCAGGACTGCCCGGATCACCAACTCGGCTGCTTCGTGTCTTGATTTGTGGCAAAACTTACACATTAATGTGTTTAATTTTGTACAACCGGGGATTAGCATGGTGTTGCATTTATTTAACCTGGGATTAGCATGGTGTTACACCAAATAGCACCAAATCAATTAATCATAATTAATTGCAATTAATTTCTATAATGAATAATTAACACATATCACATGGTGTGACGTCATGAATCACGTGATCTGCAGTTGAGCGCAGTCATGTGACGTCATGAATCACGTGACTGCGCTCATTACACCCTTTTCCAACTTCTTGTATATATTTCATAAGCTGTTCGCTTCTACCATTAAATTGTCATGGATTTAAATAAAATCATCATTTAGGAAACGAAGACGCAGAGAGGCTTAATAGGTTTTAACGAGACTATTGTGGATCTCTCCTGAGGAGGAGGAAATTAGAGAAGCGAATATGATCAAAAGAATAAGATCACTACCCAAGACAGAGATTCGCAGAGAGATGCAGCTGCTCAAAAAGGAGCTAATACGACGCTGTGAGAATGAGTTGAGGGAGCTTTACCAAATCTCATTATAAGTCAGAAAACCAGAAAAGGTTAGCAATCTTCTTTTAGATGAGATTACGACTATAATGGTAAACGATTTCCAGGTTCGAGGTTCATCTCAATAAACTAATAAGCTTATATTATATCATTAGAACCCCGAGAAAATATTGTTATAAAATGCTTGTTTTTATTAATTCTTACTTAACTGTTTTTAATAAATCTCACTTACAAGAATTACGAGGAATTATGAGGAAAAGAGGACCTCTAGCTCCTCCTCTTTAAATCCCACATAGGACAACTGCGTCGTTTGAGGCACAGTGCCACACCCATGACTTAGCTCAGTTGAACGGTAGGCGGTGCAAAAAACTTTGTCCGATAAAGATATTGAAGGATAAATTTTACTTACAGGAGTTACCACGCTTACTGTGGTCATCAGCTGAGGAGGAAGTATGCAGGAAGCAGCGGATGCAAAATATCTAAGGACTCTCCCGAAAAAGGAGCTACGAAATAAAATGCAACTCCTAAAAATGGAACTGATTAGAAGTTGCGAGGGACAGTTGACAGAGCTCTTATATAGACTCAAATTATAATAGAGATTATGTATTTTTACAACCCAACCAAATCTATTCTCGATTTCAACCCTCAACTTGACCCCGACCCTAACCCTAATGTATACCCACCCCACCCCCGTCATCACTCCTAACCCTGTTATCTCTGTGAGCGAAATGGAAACAACAGTTACGAAGTGTAACATGTGTGGCACTGGCAATATGGTCACAAGAGACCAAGCCAGAAAGCATATCAGGAGCAAACATCAATCCTTCTATATATATCTGTATATATCATTTTTTCTCAGAAACTCAAGTTAAGAGGTTGAGATTATGGATCAGCCTAGGGATCTCGGTACGATAAGTGTCCAGTTCGATCTACTCCATATATTATATATAATTATCATATTACATAATTTTATTGCGACATATTTTCCATTCTCTGTATTACAGTCGGACCCCTATTTAGTGACCCCCGATTTAGTGACACCCCTATTTAGTGACAGGATACAGGAAATTAACGGTATTTGACCCCGATTTAGTGCCCACCCCGATTTAGTGACCAAAACCCTTTCCCCCGAGGATGTCACTAAATGGGGGTCCGACTGTACCATAACCTCCATTTTACTTTTCTATACGCTAAGATCGCTTCTAACCCTATACCCATATTATATCTGTAGCGATATTATATTCATTGTCACTGAGGACTCTACTGGTTCTGATGGAACTGGGAGCAGTACCGGGACTACCACTACCACTACAGCTGTGGTAGTGCTAGTCCCGGTAGTGGTCCAGCGAGAAAGAAACCCGCCTCGCTGAAATTAGGGGAAGGAACCAGTAACACACCTTTAATCACACAAGGATTATTTCTATCTCGTTTGACAAATGTATACCCTTCTAGCTGCAATGGAAGTTGTGGTAACATTGAAAATCAATTCCGTCGTTATGCAAGATGTTGAGACCCCTACTGAGGGATTCGCTACACCCGCCCCTGACCCCGGTACAGCTGCTCCCAGCACTGGTCGCAAGAAGAACCCGCTAAAGTTACCGTAAGTTTTCAGTGAAAATTAGTGTTCTCTTTGGAGTGCTGATGTGTTATTTTCAATGCAATTCGCATCAATCGATAATTTAAGATGTCACGCCCTGTATGGTTCATAAGTAGTGCCCTAACTATACAGAGAAACTGATGCTCTCAATTTTTTTTTCAGTTTCCAGAGACCGACCGAAAGATCCACCGAAAGATCCGCCACCATACTTGAGTAATCCTTCACCATCATCACCATCCTATGTGTGTGCCTAAGAGAGTGTGTCTAATTATTAATGATGTGTATTAATGATGTATTTGAAACCTGCAGGTTGGAGCTCATAAAACAGGAAAAGGTAGTTAGGACGGACCAGCCTACCCCTAAGGGGAAATATGAGGTACCACAAGTACTACCTGAAAATTGGAGGGAACAATACCAGTCACGCCACCCTAAAAGATAGGATGGACGAGCTGCAGCTCCAAAATGCCTATAATTAATATAACTAATAGAAAATTAGTATAGGTTATCCCTCAGTTCTTACCATCATTTATAGACAACACGGAAGTTGGTATATACCGCCTCTGTCCCCGGAAATTGGGGACAAAGACAACGGGATGTGATAGTACGAAAATTGTACTATTATATGTATTTAGGATCTCCAGTGGAAGCTTGGTGAAAAAATGGCACGTTAGGGGAATTCACATTCTTTAGACCCCCAATCGACGTGACAGAGAACGACAATGACAAAAATTCATCAATCAAATGACAATTGGTAACAATCTCCAACCGGTAAATAGAACCACCCAGCGAATCCGGGTGGGTTATGAAAAAATCCCTTACTTTAGGTGCTCCCAATCCACAAATTAATCTACCTTGTCTTCAGTGCTGTTTGAGAGATTTTTCGGCTGATAAAAATGAAGTTGAATTGCTGATTCCCGACATATGTTCCTCCCCCATACGAATAAATGGGATGACCGGTTATTTAGTGTCTCCTTGTAAAATATAAATAAATAAATCCCTCAGTTCTTACCTATATATAATGGATCATTCAAAAACAAGGGAAGTAAGGATATATACCGATATATCCCCGGCAATTAGGGGCAATGACAACGGGAGGTGACAAATATTGTCGGTTAGGGCATGCCAATCTGCAATCTACCACTATACCCATGGCAGTTCTACGAAAGCGTTACAAGTTATGGATAAACAAAGAATTACCGTTTCCCCATAAACTATAAATCGGTTGTTAACCAGTGCAGGAAAGGACCATGATAAACTTTCTCAAGCAGCAATAATATACCGTCTCATCATGTAAGTACAGGGAAAAGCATGACAAACTTATTAAGTGAGGTGAACATCGTCCGACATGTAAAAAACAATGGTGCTTGTTTGGACATGATACGTCTCCAAACTGAAGTTTGTGTTGTTGGATTTTGGTGGCAATATATGCAGAAGGGAAATAGATCTTGGTCTGGAAGAAGACCTCTCAGATCAAGAACATTACAGCTTGTTGAAGAGGCATATAAAAACGATGCTGGAAGAGATTATCCGAAGAAGGGTAATGGTGAAATTATCATCACGACCTACAGATGACCTAGATACAATGTAAAATGTAAACACTATCAAGGACATTAGTAAAAAGAAAACAAGTAATTTATTCTCTAGCTAACAACGGTAAGATAAACCTGCAGGTAACAGAAACTAGCTGATATAATTTATGTATACTACAAAAACATAACTATCTTACACTCAAATTTATATATTTTTTAAAGCTATCCAATGTTTCTGAATTTATCATTTTTCTCAGAAACTGAGAAGTTAAGCCCCGAACCTCTGAGCTCTACGATGAACAACAGCAAATTGTGATATGTGCGGAACTGGTAGTATGGTGACGAGGACCAGGCAAGGGCGCACATTAAGAGCAAAAAGCATCAAAAACGGATAAATATTCAATAAACAATCTTCCTTCCATTATATATCATATTATCATATTACATAATTTTATTACGACATATTTTGCATTCTCTTTATTATCATTTGCATCGATCTCATTGATGAAGAAATGGACTCCTCTCTTGCCGCTCTGTCAGCCCCGTTCTACTTTTTCCTACTATCTTTCATTAAAAGAGGGAATCCGATCACCACTGTGGGAAACAAACCCCTTTCATATATCATTATACATATTCTCATATTACATAACTTTATTACGACATTTTTGCACTCTCTTTATTAAGAAATGGGTATTACCCAGGGCAGTTCTACGAAAGCGTTACGAGTTATGGGGAGACAAAGAATAACCGTTTCCCCATCAACTAAAAATCGGTTGTTAACCAGTGCAAGAAAGGACCATGATAAACTTTCTCCAGTAGCAACAATAAACTGTCTCATCATGTAAGTACAGGGAAAGAGCATGACACACTTATTTTGGAAGTAAGGAGAATATCGTCCGACTTGTAAAATAACAATGGTGCTTGTTTGGACATGATACGTCTCCAAACTGAAGTTTGTATTGTTGGATTAGCTTAGCTGTTGAACTGTGTGTTTCAATTCATACTACCGCCAGACAAGCAGCCTAGGCAAGCCACCAACACCCGGCTTGTCCCACAAGGACTGGTTAGTTGGATTGATTGATAGAAGAAAAAACCTAATAATTAATAACCTAATTTCATCCCGGATGCAGTATTGTTGGATTTTGGAGGTCATATGCAGAGGGGAAATATCTTGGTCTGGAAGAAGAAGACCTCTCAGATCAAGCACAATGTGTCATGGAAAGCAATGTTTGACCATTATACCGATGTCATCTTGGAAGGCTTGGTCAGAGAAGAGGCTAAAGCTAATGGAATTTCTCTTGAAGATCATGATTAGATTGAAAAGCTTGATGACCGAGACGGAGGTTTTCATGCAAACATGGAAGATCACTGTCGGGACTAGGATGGGTAAAGGTCACCGTGTTCCAAACGATCTTTTTAATTTATTTAAATGGTCGGTTGATGAAGTGCATGCACAAAGCGAAGATGTCCGTTGGTACGCTTCAAAAATGCAAAGATTCTCGGTTTTGTAATAGGTAGGTAAATAATAGAGTTTCCGGAAGGATTTGAGATTGAAATATTTGTGATCTTGTCAGATCCGTCATGTATCATTTATAATAAGTAGATTCAATATGACTACGAGATAATGCACCCATGGAAGCGGGAGGCACAAGGTGTTGAACACAAATGAATACTTTACTAGACACCTGGAGCCAATGGAACTGAATTAAGCAGTACCGGAACAACAGCTCTTCAGGAAAACTACAGGTAGACAACCGTACACATTGGAAAAGGAGGCTTTTGCATAAGCTTTTGCAGGACCTGACTTATCCCGAGGTTAATCAGTTAATCAGTTCTCTCCTATTAGCAAGGTAGACAACCTTGACAGTGGTCATCGTTGTTATTTGGAAATATGATGCTATACACACATCCCTTGGATATATTTCATATGATTCTGCTAGCATGTAACTGGGGGACTCTGTGGGCCCTGAGGGATCTATATGTATAGCAAACTCCCAGCCGAATCGAAATTATATGTCATTTATATGATTCTTTATATACTTACATTAAAATTGCGCCGGTGGCACTAGAGACTATTTACTATAACATGTAGATGCTATACGGACGCTCATTTATTAAATAGAGTTATTGGTAACCCAATATTGATCTAGTTCTGAAATAGAAAGTTATTGAACCAGGCGTGCCAGTGATGTTTCACGGGGATCATTCGGTGGAAAAGTTATCAACAAGCGACCTGGGGAAGAGTACGATTACAGCAATCACAGAGATTGGATTCTGGATGGAAGTTTTCAGATTTAGGATTTTTCTTGACAATCCCTACCATCCTAAACTCGGCGATTTTATAATGTTCGAGAAGATCTGACGAAAACATTTAATATTGTGAGGTGTTGTTGATTTTCACCATTGTGAAACCTGCCGACGATACATTATGGAGGACGAAGCGTGGATTAGGAGGAAGGGGATATCAACTCCAAGAGTTATTTTTGTTCGGGAGATACATCAAAGTATAGTTCAAAAGGTATTTCGCACAATTACAAACTGACTTTTGAGGATTACAAAAATCAGAAATGTATAGACGACCAAACTAACAAAGGGTTAAGATTTAAGAACAGAAAACTCTATGTATGTGTAGCAAACTCCCGACCGAATCGAAAATATACGTATGTTTATATGAGTATTTTATATATTTTATATTAATGTTGTGCCGGTGGCACTAGAGACTGTTTATTATAAGATGTAGATGCGATACGGTCGCTAATTTATTTAATAGAGTTATTGGTAACCCAATATTGATCTAGTTCTGAAATAGAAAGTTATTAAACCAGCTGTGTGCCAGTGCTGGGGATGGAACAATGGTCAGTCCAGTGCACAATTGTCCTGGATACCTTAGGTAGACCAGCAGAGCGGAAATATTTTGTATCAACAGTGGCGGGTAACCCAACAGTAATCAACAAGCCAAAGCACACCTTGGCGGTTACGATTGTCGGGAATATTTGAGTCCGTCAAATGTAACGTTTGATTTAAACCTATTTTATTCGAAAATAATGTCTTCCCCCAAGTCGGACTATCGAGGCTCGCCTCTAACTCTGCCAGAGACCGCCCACCCGGGCTGTAACAGTCTCCCATGTCGATCCATCCAGGTTCGCCTCACATTCTGCCAGAGACCGCCTTTCTCGGGTACAAACAGTCCATTTAATCTAGGATCTGAATCATTTTATGTATAATCTTCTTCCTTCGCTATAACCTATATAAAAGTGAGACTTTTCGCACCTCAGGCTAATTAGTACCTCCTAGTCTCGCTGGTAAGCCATCTGCCTACCGCACTATAAATGTATGACCAACAACCCTCATTTTCTCATTATTATCCATAATGAACCAGCAACAACTGGAACTCCCGGACCTCTTTTTCTGGCAACCGATCAATTCTTGAACCTGAATCACTATCATGGACTAATTCCTACCGAGCCTACGAGGATCTCCATCACTTTCTCAGATCAATTCTTGAACCTACTCTGATTGACTCTACCTGTACCTACCTGTACTGAGACTACCATGGACTTTCCAGTTCCTACCGAGCCTACGAGGATCTCCATCGTGTCAACGGTAAGTTGTATGTCACTCACTAACATCACTATACCGGTACCCACTTCCATGAATGCGACATACTACCATCAGTTATACATGTTGATTTTGAATTTCCTTCCTCTCACCTCTCCCCTGTTATTTTTCTAAACTATTCTCAATTTTGCAGAACGTTGTAATTAATAACTATAACGGGCATGGACACCCCCAGATGCAATACCCGGCTCCACACAATCCGTACTGGAGTTCATGCTCAACTCCAAGTTGGAGTCCAACAACGCCGTCCCCTACGGTATCGCCGTCCCCTACGCCGACCCCTACCGCGGTATCGCCTGTTTGTTGTGTTGCCCCCTTGAACTTGAAGGAAGAACCTGAACAATTCTCATATAACTCTCATAGTGGGACTCTCATAGTGGAACACCTTAAGCTAATTAGTACCTCCTAGTCTGGCTGGTAAGCCATCTTCTTACTGTACTATATATATGACATTCCATGCAGTTGGAGTCTAACTTGGACCACTCATCCTCCTCTTCACATGGTAATTAACAAGATTAATTAAGTAATTGTCCAAGCTCAGAGTCTCTTCAACATCACGTGATATGAGACTTAAAATAAAAAATTCCCCATTCTCTAAAGCCAAACTTGTGCATGGCTCTCCCAGTACTGTAGTAGTTTATGAAGACGTCAAGAAGGTGTTTGGTCGGAACAAGCAAATCACCGGAAAACACCATGATTATAAAGAGGGTTTATATAATTTATATGATATTAAACTTCAAAGAAATGGCTAAGAGGTTATATCTAATAATATGGCTGTTCTCTATGGCAGACTAAAAAAGGGAAGTGTTTTCCCTTTCTCCGATAATAAAGCCATTTCTTTGTCCATCATGATATCAACTGTTTTACAAGTTATTGAGCTCCCCGCTTCCGATGTACATGTACATCATCCGTTATTATTAGGTTTAGTTGGGTCCAATTAATCTAAGCTACCATTCAATTTCAATACTAGGAAAATGTGTCGATGCTGGCTCTCAATGGCCGAATTGTTCGGTCTTTGGCTCCTAGCAGATGTGGAGGCGGACCAATATTGTGATGGAATACCAACATCAACTATCATACCCTTTGAAGGACAGATAAGATATTTAACAGGATGCGAAGTTGCAAGAGTTGCACTTGAGTTGACTAATTTTACCGTTAAACAAATCTGTGTTAATTTTTATAATTGTTTTAATTTTTATAATTATTTTTTTGGGGAAATGATATGACAGGGATGGACACAGATGAAAATTTCTGGTGACGTGCAGTGGCCGAAGG
>AVPN01001918.1:6898-17267 GCA_000695325.1 Pleurobrachia bachei | reverse complement strand
AGACGATCCTGAGACTCGACCAAGGATTTTTGTACAGCAATCAACTCCTCATATATTAATTTATTTGGATTAGTGAGTTGAGTCTTCAGCGACTATTCCGTGGTTATAACATGTATCTTCTCACCAAGAGTTTTGTTAATTGCCCACCAATTCCGCTGCAAGAAAATTAGCGGTGCGGTGAGACAGAGCCACACAAAATTCAAGAAAAGTTACCGTACAGCGATGATCATCGTAAAAATGAGCTACAAATATAACTTTTCATTGCATCAATATTGCTGGGGTGAATGGAGAAATCGTGTGGTAAAATTTTACTCATAACTTTCAGATCTTGTTGAGTAAGGGCTATGGCGTGGCTAGGAGCCCTTACTCAGGTCAAATGAGATTCATCGATAATATTTCTAACCCCTTTCTTCCTCGATAATATTTATAACCCCCTCTTCCCCTCAGGCAGGCAAAAGGGACGACAGTAATAGAGGAAGATGAAGTTACAAATGATGAGGATTTGGTGAGTTTCAAAAAATTAAAAGACTCAAAAACGACCTTTTCTTATTTGTCTGACATCCGTTAACACATCATGTAACGTTTGCCCTTATCTTAGGTGACGATAAATGTTTCGGGTACGAATTTTGTGACGACCTATACCTCCCTGAATCAATTTCCAGCGACCCTCCTTGGCAACCCTGAACGGCGTAACAAATACTGGTCTGACAAACTTGATGCGTTCTACTTCAACAAGCATCGACCCTGTTTCGACTCTATCCTCCACTACTACCAGACGGGGAAGGAAGCACCCCCGCTCAATGTAGATCCAGATGTGTATGCTAAGGAGAAGGAATTCTTCGGCATCAAAAAGGAACGAGAGTTGGCTGTCTACATACCTGAGGGTGATTCTACATCCGGTGTGGACTGTATCCAATCGTGTAGAATGAAAATTCATAATTTCCTCCAGGATCCCCGGTCTTCAAAAGTTGCGGCGGTCTGGCATGGCTTCGACATTGCCTTCATCTGTGTTTCCATAGCCTTCCTCATCTTCGAGTCGGAACCGAAATTCAAACAACAATTCACAGACAAAAACGCAACATACTTTTGGTATCTATTCATTGTTAATTGCGTGATTATGGGGTTTTTTACCTTTGACTTCACTATACGATTACTCACGTGGCCTCGCCCGATCGACTTCTGGAAGAATTTCTTCAACGTCCTGGATTTCCTCTCCATCCTCCCCTTTTACGTGGGACTCATGGCAAACGGTGTCGGCAATGGCGGGGAGGACAGTATGGACAATAAGCAAGCGTACGTGGTCCTCCGAGTGTGCCGGATCTTCCGAATTGTTCGTATCTTCAAGTTCATCAGACACTCCCGAGATCTGCTGATCATCATGAAGGCAGTGAGCAATGCCAAACGGGAACTAATCCTTCTCGTCTGTCTCTTATTCATCTTCGTCATTACATTCGGTTCAATCATGTACTACATAGAGAGCGCGTATAACAAGGACTTTGACAGTATCATGCAGAGTTGTTGGTGGGTGATTGTCACCATAACAACGGTGGGATACGGGGATATGTATCCGCAGAGCGCGGGTGGGAAACTCTTTGGTGGTTTTGTCCTCACTTTGGGCATTGTTTTCCTTGCCCTACCCATGACAATTATTGTGAGCAAGTTCAGCTTCGTGTACGAGAGGGAGAAAATGTGAGCAGTAATTATTATATTATTATAATAATTAACTCACATGCGAGAGGGAGAAAATGTGAGCATTTGTATATAGTTTAGCTTCGGCCTTCGTGTACGAGAGGGAGAAAATGTGAGGAGTAGTGTTAGTTATTGTTTGTCTACGAGAGGGAGAAAATGTGAGCACCATGTTAATTAATTAATCAGTTAATCAATTATTGTGAGTAGAGCTTTTCATCTGATCTCTGAGAGGGAGAAAATGTGAGCACATGAGTTAAGATCATTGTGGGCACAGTTGGTTATAATTGTGAGCACTGCACAGTTAATTGTATTGTGAGCAGGAATCGGCCGAATATCAGGAAATACTGGTCCGTGATTGGCTGATAACCAGTCCTAGTGACTTAAATAACGAGTTCTGATTGGTTGTTTACCTGTTTCGGTCGGTTCCTGTTATTGTGAGTAGAGCTTTCATCTGATCTGATCTGGTGGAATTGTGAGCATTTGTATATTTTCTTCGGGGAGCACGGAGAGTTGTGTTATAGCGATCTGTTATAGGTATATGCAGAGAGTTTGTTTTTACACCATTTTCTTGTATTTAGCTTGCTTAGGACTTTTACAGTGGATTAGATATATGATATAGTATTTGAGCTGACGATAACGAAAACGATATTGAAGTTGAGATATCGAGAAGTCACGAATGAACTACAGTTCATGGATTCATCATTCATTCATGATTGTGTACATTATTGGTTTCTATACATTAGGTAACACAAATAGTTCTGCAGTTCCATTCATACACTACAAATCATGTTGTGTGTTTAGAACTTCTCAGCTGTTTATATTGCTTTCACGCCGCTGACTATGTCCGAATTTTATTCTGTTGTTAAATAAAACTTGTTATGTAAAAAAGAAACGTGGTATCATTTTAGTGTTAGTCTCAATATAATGCCCATCCCAGACTAAAGAAATTTAGCTGATTCACTAAGACCTGTGCTTACAAGGTTGCTTGTAGTGGGAATACGCCAACACGGTATCTGAATAACACGGTATCTGACCAATACCGTAAGAATACTCGCAAGCGTGACCAATCAGAGATTCAGAGAGCCAGATTGAAAACACGTGCGTCTTGCAAAATGCAATCATTGCCTTCATTTCCTGTGAAACTCTCACCCTAAGAAACCGTATTGGTCAGATACCGTAGTATTTAGATACCGTATTCCAAAGCAGCACCGTAAGAATAAATTATCAATAAGACAATAAAATCCACTAACCATCTAAAAGATCCTTTCCATCCACGATTGCATGTATCACTTGGCAGGGATTCACCTCATTCCTCAATGATGAAACATCTCGAACACTCGAACAGTACATGCTGATCGGAGTTAGATTTGATAGGTGGTCATTTGTTTGATAGCTTCGATTATTTTTCAAATGCATTTTTACAACGTGTGGGGTACTCTGACCCAAAAAAAGACGGAATGGAATTTGACCGGAGAAAATTGACGAACTACTAATCGAAAAGCCTAGATACTTAGACGATCTAAAGACCACCAGGGTACATCGTGCCTTGGTGATGACATCCCCTGCCAGTGTAGGGGTGACTGCGTCACCAAGTCGTGCCATTGCATGTTCTTGCACCCGTAGGGCGATCCCCTCATCATCATCATTACATCATCATCATACACTTATTATGCCGCTTTTTAGCGGCCAAACCAGGAACCGTCCTGGCGTCTTGATTGCACCACCGTTGCTTTATAGGACGAGGTTAATCTAGCTATCATCGCAAGGATTCCCAAGGCTAGAAGCATACGCTGCAAGCCCGGCCGCTCAAACGTACATCCAGATTCTAGGGACGTCGCTGGGCTTTCGGCCCATCGCGTACCTCTGCTTCCAGACTCCAGGGGCCTACGGTGGTAGCCCGGACCAGGTGGTTTAGGGGGCGGAGCCCCGACAAGCATGGTCTAAAGGGCGGGATCCAGGGGGCGGAAGGGCGCGATTATAATCTGGGTGCCTTGAGGCCTGTTTACAGGTGCGCGCTAGCAAAAAGAGTACACTTTTATTTTCTAGACCAACTTTTTTCAAACGGCTATAGCCACGTAACCACATTCTGATTTGAGTAAACTAAACGGCATCTGATAGAAAATCGATAGCACTAACCGATTTGAGTAAACTAAACGGCATCTCTGATAGAGAATCGATAGCCCTAACCGAACCCAAAAACCAAACCCTAACCAGACCCTAACAATAGCCCTAACCCGTCTCGAATGCCAAAATCGATGAATTGTTAGCAATGGAAGGCACCCAGATTTTAACGTTTTCCGGGGCGGAACACCAACTTCCAGCAGCGGAAAAGTGAAAAATCCGTGAAATTCAAATTTCAACTGGTTGAAATTTCAATTAGAAAATAGGAGTTAATGTTTGGCCCATGTCCCATATCCACGCGCGCGCACTGCTGAAATAGTGCACTTTCATTATACCGGAAACTGAGCGCGCTCCAGCTATGAGCGGTACCAGAGTGGGCAACGAAACGGAAGCGGGCGGGGCCCCATTTGTAGTTTTTAAAAGTAACAGAAGTCTCAAGTCAGAACCCGTTTTGATTCTCAGAATCAGGTCGGTGCCGTTATTCTGTTCACTTGAAACTAATCACAATTTTTTACTTCTTATGTTGGTAAATAGAGGTTAGAACCCTTGCTAAAGTCGGGCCCTGACAAATGTGCCGGTGGAAATTGGAGTTAGCCGGGGGCCTATAACGGTGGTAGCCCGGGTCAGGTGGTTTAGGGGGCTGAGCCCCCACAAGCATGGTCTAAGGGCCGGGGTCGAAGCATCAACTTCCAGCAGCGGAAAAGTGAAAAATCACTGAAATTCAAATTTCAACTGGTTGAAATTTCAATCAAATCAACATCACTATGCGGCGGGGCGGTCATAGGAATCACAAATCGGACGCGCAAAAAATTTCCGCGCAATCTAATAGCGGCTTCCGGGTATGTTCTTCGTTTATCCGCATAAATGCCAAAATTAGTAGACTTTTTGGTCTACCTGATGCATCAAAGATCATTGAAAATGACCCGGAAATGACGTCTCGCGCACAAAGCGCGGAATTTTTTTGCGCGTCCGATTCGTGTTTCCTATGTCCGTTTTCAGGGGTTTTGCCGCATTTTTTGTTGCAACAAAAAAAATCAAATTTCAACTAGAAAATAGGAGTCAATGTTTGGCCCATGTCCCATTTGCACGCGCGCACACTGCTGAAGTAGTGCACTTTCATTATACTGGAAACTGAGCGCGCTCCAGTTATGAGCGGTACCAGAGTGGACAACGAAACGGAAGCGGGCGGGCCACAATTTGTAGTAATAAAAACAGTAACAAACGGCACCCGTTTTGATTTTCAGAATCGGGTCGGCACCGTTATACCGTTCGCTTATCACTAACCACTACTACAATTTACGCCTCCTATACTTGATATAGAGGTTGGAACCCATGGCTTTGCTAAAGCCCCGACAAATGTGCCGGTAGAAATCGGAGTTAGCCACATCTTTTAGTCTGTGCCTTGAGAGAAAACAACCGTTTACTCTTTAATCAGACTATCTTATCATGCTCATATTTGAGCTAACCAATTCAACGCGTGTGTCTGTAATTCAGGACAATTATATCATTGATTGGATATCTAAGATTGGAAGGGTGCCAGATATAGATGTCACATGGGAGTGGACATTAAATTTTCGATCAGGAATCTAGTTCAGTGAGTTGAGAACATGTACCATGCTGCCAGACGTGCAGACCAACCCCGAACCAATACAATTACTGCAAACCCCCCGAATAAGACTCCTCCCTAAATAACTTTATCTTTGAAAAAACTCGAATCGATTTCTATTAAAGAGACTTTGTCTTTTCCTTATCTCATTAGTTATCTGATACGAGTGCACTAGAGCGAATTATCGCTATGGAAACGGAATATTAAAACCTTGGGCACGTCGCGCCCCTCATGACCAAATTAAAACCTAAGTCGGAATTTCAGGACTCATTGCATTATATTATCGCACCACAAATATTATGCAGAAAAAATTTAAGGGTTCACAATCAGTGTCGACTGGAATTTTGCGAATTATTTAATTCTAGTAGCGACCAGCACCACAGTGCACACACTAATTTAATAATCTGATAAAAACTCAGAGGGTTACTGCAGACTTGTAGGGGAGAGAGCCCCGCACTCCCTTCATTTCATTCCCCAATAATGCGTGCTGTGTTGTGTCTGATTCTTGCTCTCCACGGGGCGGCGGCAGAGGTTATAAGTCATTGGGATTTGAGGGATGAGTTGAAAATACCGGTGCCGGGGATAAAACCGGTTGCTAGCCGGTGTACTCCTTCCGCAGTTACTGCAGTTCTTACTTCACTGGAAATCTCAATGGCCAGGTACTAAATTAGTACCTTTACTAATTACTTTTATTACCCCAAATAAATTTAGCTAAAATCAGTAGATGCTTTTTCTTTAGAGATGAACAAATTTAAATGGGCTATAATAATAATGGATTTCTTCTTGTTAAAGGGTGAACAGAGCTGATTGTTTTGATATGAAATATCACACACCTAGGTGGCATCTTCATGGCATATAACTTAGTTTTCTTGATCTGAAATTAGATTTCCATCACTGAACTTCCCCCTGCATCTCTTCTTCTCTTTCTCCTTTGTGGCTATCATGGGTATTTTGAGTCTTGTTTCTATCTGTTTAGTCTTTGCTACATCGATCAAGTCAGAGGTTGTTTACAACTGGACTATAGAACATGAATTTGAGCTACCAGCTCCAAGTCAGAGAGTTCCAACAGACAAATGTACCCCTTCCTCCACATTTACTTTGTTAACCGCAATTGAAATTCAGCGAGCTAGGTATAACAGAGTTAGCTGAGTTTTTGTGTCATTCTCCTACTGACTACGGAGTTTAGAACTAATCATCTCTTTGCATTTCAGAGTTTCTGGAACCTACCAGGGTCTCTCTAAACAAGAAGTAGTGGACTGTTATGGTGACTCATGTTTTGCATTCTCTGCTGAACGAACCCGGAAAGTTGCCGAGTGGCTAGAACGACGGGGAAGACTGGCCCCGGAGGACAAATATGCGGAGTACAAGGGAGACAGGAAAGCATGCAAGAGTAATCCCGCCCCTAACGCCCTACACAACTGGTCTATTAAGGGAGTTAGGAGGATTACTCCCGATCAATTTGAGGATGCTATCAAAGAGTAAGTGGGTTGTTTTTTCATGGCTTGATTCTCTTTTTTTGAGCTGTCTTGAACAAAATAATGTTATGTATATTTTTGTTATCTGAATTCTGAACCATAATCAATGTTGGTAGCCACCTTTAGGCCCCTCATAGCGGAGATACTCGGTGTATGAACGACGGAACTGTAGCACACATGTACCAAGCCACGATTTAACTAGATCTTACAATTTTAAATCTCCTTCCCCAACACCTCCATCACTGTTGCAGGTACGGAAGTGTCATGGCCTGTATGGGGGACTGTCCCATGTTCTACAAACGAGAAAACAACGGACAAGTCATGCTGGATTCGGAGGGGCCTCCAGATACCCAATGTATCCGTCATGTAAGTAGAAAATACCGTCAGAACTCGAACCCCGATTTACCGGAAGCCTGATTTACCCCCGAGCATCCCGCTAAATCGGGGTCCGACTGTACCTTGATTTCTTGCCCCCCGTAGGATTGATTCATGAAGTAGCATGGTAGTTGTGTACATATCATGAACTATTATACCAAGCCCTGTAACTTATGTTGATTTGCTTGCACGTAGTTTTTGCCAATCATTGCATCAAGCTCATCCCCCCACCCGCACGGCGGGACTCTAACTACGTTTCAGTCAGTGAGATGATATCATGATTTCTCCCCTTTCAGTCATTCAAATTATGATTTCCCCCCATTTTCAGATCTCACTTGTTGGATACGGTGAGGAGGATGGTGTTCCATTCTATTGGGCTAGGTGGATGGAACGATCTATTGGAGACTACGGATACATGAGGTTCGTTCTATGTTTTGCGGCGCCAATTCGATATCACGCGTTTAGATGTTAGAGAAAGACTAACAGATAAGTTCCATTCTAAGTATTTCGATTCAATAATGTTTCCCCGATTGCAGATTCCGAAGGGGTAATAACGCGTGTGGCCTTGATAACTATATGGAGGTGGTTGAGTCTGGACCGAAAGATATGCCTGGTCCTCCAACGGTATGTTGAAGTCAAAAACTCCGCTGTACATGACGTGACAATTGCAATATTGTAGTTTAAATATATTCTAAATTTATTTCCCCATATTAGGTTAACCCTGAAACACTCTGTCCCCTTGATATGCCCGTGTATTGCCCGAAAACCAAGACTTGCCGGACAGAGGAGCAGGAGTGTCTGGATATTCAGAAAGACTATCTGAGTGTGGCTGAAAAGGCGGAACTCCCGGAAAAATGCAAGGATAAAAGACCGTAAGTAACATAAGCGTGTTGAATTTTCCCATTTTCTGGATTAAGACTTTCCCATTTTTTAAAGCCTGTCTAACCGTTTAACTCACCAAATTATGTCTTGTCTAGGTGGTGCAGTCGAGTGACAAAGCGACATTGTGCCAAGCCAACCTACCAAAGGTACTGCCCTGGATCCTGTAAAATGTGTGATGCTAACGGGAACCCAAACTGTAAAGACAGCGATATATCTTCTTTGAACATAACGTTCACCAGACGTGATAATGAAAAAGTGGTACGTAGAGCTGATCATTTATTTCATTTGCATTATCTCATAGTGCTTTGTATTAGAGCCCCTGCCTCAATACACAATACTGAATACTATCCCCCAGACCCCATCCACAAGCTCTAACCTTTACTAAACATCTCCAAAACCCTGAAACGTACTACACTTCCCAATTTTCGATCCCTCTTTTCACCTTTTCATCCTCATAAATTGTCTCTTTACATCTCCTTGAGTCGCTTGACACTATTTCCAAACGTATGAACATGTCAACCATCTCCCTACAGGAGTATACAGACTGTACCCAGCTGAAAGAGGCACAATACTGCATCAGTACGGCAGTCCAAATGGCATGTGAGGTATCCTGTAATGTTAACCCTGTGGACTGTGGCCGAAACACCTCAGCGGTGATCCTGGATAAGCTGGGTGGGAGTACTAAGACCCGGGGACGATGTTACCTTCCCGTCATTGAGAATGGAAGGGCAATAAACGAGGTAAGCACTCACGTGCCATAGGCTGCTAAACTATTAGTAAGAGACAGTCCGGTATATGCAATTTGTACGTTTATATATTTTTTTCAAATCAGGTAGCTGAAGATGGTACTATTGAAGCGGGTACAAAACTGAAAATAGAGTGTGACGAAGGTTATGAACTGGCGGGAGAAGCAAACATCTGTATGATCCAAAACGTGTACATTCCCGACAGCAGGAGGAGGCAGTGGTGTAAACCTGTGTCAGAGGCCAGGACCGGCTTTGGAGCGGACTACCAAGGGAGCCAGTCCACAACCATGCCTGGGAACAAGTGTGCAAATTGGGCTGAACTCGCTGAGAATGGAGCCATTTCAAATGACGCGGAGGCACGATCAGCGCTTGCTAACGGGAATCATAACTTCTGCCGCAATAACAACAATGATGCTGGACCGTGGTGTTATTTGTCCGGATCTACCGTCCTGAACAAGGAGTACTGCTTCCCATACAACGCGTGTGATGCTCAGTGTGGGGAGGGTGAAACAAGGAGGGACAGGTCTAGTCAGTGTGGCTATCTCGTGGAATCTCGCAGGGCAACCTGTGAGTTGTTTAATTCCTCCCATCTGAAGAAGTACCAGTGGATGTGGAATGCGTGTCCGGTGACCTGCTGTGAGAAAGCCGGATGTGCTGCCTAAAGCATAGAAACTGTGGCAATATAGCCTTTAGAGACTGACAGTTGTTGAGTACTGATGATATGAATGGAAGTTTTTATGAAAAGATTTTATTTTATTTTATTGTAGTTTACAGGTTTAGTAAATCGAAAAGGCGAGTTTTTTATTGTCTTCAACAAAAGATAAACCTTTCACAAATTCAATGGAATCAAAAAATATATAGAAGTGTATGTGCAAACTCTAAAACAGGTAAAGTTTCTCAAGTGCACCAAAATAGTGACGTTAAAAGTAAACACGAGATATACAGTACTAATAGTAGTTGTTTTGTTCAAACAGTCTAGCAAACTAGAAGCTACTCATCATATCAAGAACACTCCAAAAACATTTAAAATAGGTGACACATCCCGCATGCAAACGGAATGTGGCTATATACTGTCTCTAATCTAGCATACTGTCTTTTTAGCAGACTCGGATGTAGTTAGCGGGAAATATCCCCACTTTTCCGTTTAATCGTCCTTCCCACCAGTCAAAGGTCATCTCGGTCTTTGTGAGAATCTCGATCCTATCTTTCTCCTGGATAAAATGTCGGCTAGGGTGTGACAAACGCCCCGACCTTCTTCAATTGCTCCAAATAATTTTTTGGTGGTAAGGTTTGACTTGAAATGAAATAATACGAAGTTTGAAGTCAATCGGATGTAATTAAGTGGTCGCCGATAATTAAGGATGATTTAACCTGTTGCGCGAGTGACATTCATCGTTTAGGTGACTTCCGGGAAGTTTTGGCGTTTATCTCGAACACTATTCGATCCGGAATGGCCATGTTTATATACAACTTAT